>OZ022414.1:33069553-33312753 GCA_963989365.1 Rhimphoctona megacephalus | reverse complement strand
TTTTGTGGGGAACTATCGTTTTTATTTATAGAGAAATTTTTTTCTCGTAGCATGACCTACGACTTATTTCACGCACGTGAATCATGATTATGTTTGTTTCGTTATATAATCTGGATGAGCATATGTAAAGATTATGAATAATGTTTGAGCAATTGTTGTGTTACTGTTTCTTTTCTCTTGAACAATTTAATCCGTATCAAAATTTCCGAATATTTTTTTTTTTTAACTATAATTGTACAATGTAAACGGCAAGGTTGAAATTTGCTTCGATTCTACCAATTGGTTGTTTGCATTGTTATGCTTAGTTATGTAAACATATATGATCATACATTCTCGCATGCGCTTAATCGATTCTAAATACAAAATACAATCGGCGGCTTATGTCAATCTGGCCTCTTGCGCCGACGTGTTATCATCATCCAAATCAAAGCGAGCAAACGGTTTGCTGCGGTACCTATCTTGTGAATACGGAATAGCTAACAACAAGAGAACACACTCCATAGGATTTAACATGTAAGGTACTCTAAATATACACCGCATTGTTTGTTAGGATTTATTATAATAGGATTAACCCTGATGGGAGATTCGTCCCTTGTTCATACTCAATTGTGGATTTTTAAAAAGGCATTCTCGACAGTGATCGCATTGTTCCAGAAAGATCAGTAACTTTGTCTTACTCATCGTTTTTTGTGGGTTCTGGAATTATTATCCATGTACTTATCGACATTCCAATATGATTTTCCGTCTCAATCAATTTTTCTGTCTAATAAAAATGTTTGATCACCCATTTAATTTAAAATACCATTCATTTATATTATTGCATATGCGTGTATAAATTTTTACTCGTCTACGTACAGTTTCTCATCTCCCATATCATATCTCTCTCTATATCTTTGTACACTCGAATCTCCTAACGTTTACTTAACTAACGATTGTGAACTGTCCGAACGATGATTCAGCTAAGTACATTGTACACCGTACGATTGAGGGAGCAGCGCGATTATGAAGTGAGACGAAACGACGCGGTAGAAAGCGAGCTATCGAGCGAATGCTGGCCACCACATTTCTGATGTACGACTTACAAGAGATGTTTGACTTAAAAATTAAGACTCGTCGAGAGATGCTAATGCAAATAGCAATGAATGGTTGAACATTCGACTGGAACATTGACATGGAAGCAGGATAATTGATGAAGTGGATATATCGAATAAGACGTATGGGATTTTTTTTGAAAGAGCTGTTTATCCGGCATTCCTTGTCCACTTAGCTACCGAGTTTTTAGAAAATAAATTGGTACTTCGATATTTTGTATTTCGATAAATCGAATTGTAGATATCAAAGTGTATCGTACTGAAATGTGAATTACATTTGTAACTTTTATCATTTTTCGAAGAACTGCAAACAAAAATGTTTCAAAATCGAAATAAAGATGTTGAAACAGTTGCTTTTCCTGTGAACAAAAAATTATAAGTTTTTATTTGACAAACGAGTCAGCAAATAAAATCACTATAACAATAGATCAATCATCTAAATCCTTCTAATATAAAAATGAGTTTGCGCTGATCATTAGCTTTATATTACTCGAACGGTCAACAATACTCTGTTTAACTTTAAAATCAAAGCCTTTCTCGTTGACGTCGTAATGTCAACGGCAAATAAATCGTCGACAATAACGAGATGATGAGAGAAAAAAAGAAGAAAACAACCAAAGTCGAAATTGATCGAGTGGAGTGTACGTGTACACTGCTACGAAGAATATCACGAGAGTACGAGCCAGTATAACACAGGTATACACTTGGAGGTTGGAGTGTACTCACTCTCCGGGGCAAATTGCACTTGAGGGGGGCAGAGATTTAAAACTTTTTTTATAGTTTTTTTCGCCTCTAATTTTTTTCCTTTTTTTATTACATTGCGCTGACCGGAGAGGTCAAGCGAAGTAGAGATCCTGGCAAATATACTTGAACGGTGGACCACGTTGGTCAGACACGTTCACTCGTTGCCCGCTTTGTAAAGAAAGAGATAGTAAGAGAGAGAAAAAGATGGAAAGGAGGGGATAAAGAGAGGTTACGAGGGAGTGAATGGCGGAAGAACAAAAAAAGAGGGAAGCAAAGAAGAGAAAGAAAGTATCTCGTGTCCGGGGATGGACAACCCGACCTTGCAATAAATCGCCTCTATCAAGATGACTCGGTGCTCTCTCTTTTCCGCTGGTCGACTCTCAAAGCACAAAGTGTGGCGTCTCCATCCAGAAATCTCTTTTTCTCTTTCTCTATCTTTTCAACGCGTTTCTCCTATTCGCTCTTACCCTTTTTTATTTCCCATTCTCTTCGTCTTCCCATCTTTCCGCAGGGCATATAAGAGTGAACCGAGTGAGAAGAGAAAACTCAAAGAGGACACGGAGATTGAAGTACTCGTTGGTCGTTTGCGGCACGAGCGTAGGCGATACTTCGCCACACTACGATGGGATATGTATTTGCATGATGAGCCTCTATACCACACGTAATGTAAAAATACCTCGAGGCCAATTCGCGAAATGATCATTTTCACCCTGAGAACATACTTGCTCAATACGCGAATATACTATTACCTTAATGACAAAAGAAACATTACGATCATATGAAAATTCAACGTAATCGTACAATTTACCGTAGTAGCATGAAATTTATGTAAATACGCAATGATCTTTGTAAATAACCATTTTGGTGACAAAAGACATTGCAGAAAATGGTGCAATCAACCACTCGACTGATTTTATGAAAATCATTTTTACACGTTCAACAATATATTTACTGTATTTTCTGTATCTTTCCTGAAAATTCTAGAGATGTTTTGCCCATTTAATAATATAACATGACAACAACTCGAGTCATTTTTTATCTTCTGAATTTACAGCATTGTTTATACTCTCAATCTATTGTTTACTTATATAATAAGTAAACAATAATTGTTATGTGTTTCTATTTGCGTGCGGCTTTGTGGAGTACTCTTAATCCTTGATAAAAAATCGAAAACTCTCTAGTGTGACCGTTAAATCTGAGAAATTTCCGTTTGAGGATGGTGCTTTAGGGAATTAGATTTGTTGAATCTCGTTTATCGCTAACAATCGAGATTTGAAATTTGTATCTATTTGTTCCTTGGAATTATTTCGAAAGGACGAAATATGAGAGATGATATTGCGAAGTGTACCGTATAAAACATATTGTATGTGTTTTCATTACACGAGGCTGCTACAAATGAGGGTGTGAATAGTATGTGTCTGTAGGTTCTTGCGTTTGTATTCGTAGATATGTTTGTTGTTGCTCTTGCTGCTATTGCTGGGCAGCAGAGAAAATAATTCTTCCATAAATATAACAGTACGAGAGACGAACGTCATGTGCACATATGCGTACTCTCAGTATACCCCTGCTCGTATATATGTACAATAAATGTACTTATATATTTGAGTGTTGATACGCCAGTGTCTGTTACCGGCGCAAAGATATTGTCCCGAACGCACACAAAAACACACATATGTACACATAGGATCCTTATGAATAATTATAATGCCTCGTTGAGCGCCCCAGGAACAATACCCGAGTTATGCCCCTGAGTTTCGCGTGGGAGGACTCGCGGACCGCTCTCTTCATCGTTTAAAAATCGCACGTTTGCAACGACTACATATGGGGTAGGTATACCATTTGTGGCCACTGCGCCGTTTGTGGCCAATTTATATTTCAACTCTTTATATCAATCGTCGTTGACTTTAGAACGCAATATTTTGGGATTTCAAATAATCGAGAGATACTTTGGCTATTAAGGCGCAATTAGAGTTTGAACGCTAAAAAAAAGGCTATTTTTGGGAATTTTTTCTGGGCATGCTGTTAAAACTATTGAAATAAAACTTGTTGGGGATGATAAATATAGTCTTTATTTACATACAAACATTTTTTTTATTCATTTTACTATATTTTTATGTGCAAAAACTGCACTTGAACAAAGCGCCTCGAAAAGTAGGAGGCAAACGGTCTCCATCATATCTCAGGAACGGCTTGTCTGACACCAAAAAAACAAAGTGCGTTAGATTAAGTATAACGTCAGGTAGGTAATGACGCTTGGATATTAATTTTTATCGATAAATAACAAAATGACGGATGAAAATGAAAAAAAATTAAAAAACACGTTTTTTTCACTGTTTTTTGTACAAAAAAGATATTAAAAATAAAATATAAAATTAAAATTTTAACTTCGTAGAGCGTTAATTTCTAGGAATATATATGTAGAATATGTGATTTAAATTTCATAAAGATCGGTCAAGTAGTTTTTGAGATCTCGCGGATACCAATTTCAAAAATGGTGACTCGAGAAAAACGCGTTCAAAGTTTTTGGCGCTCAGGTACGCGCGCTGAGGTACTCATGTAAAGGACGCTGAAAAATATACTTAGACTGCTCCAATCGTTTTGAAATTTTTACACAACCATATTACATGTATATACTTTCGAAAAATGAAAAAAAAAATCGATTTCTCAAAAGTGTCAAACTCTAATAGCCCCTTAATGTAATAAGAATACGTTAGTATTGGAATTTAGTTACGATTTCTTCTAGTTAAATGTAAAAAAATTCAATAATTTCCTCATTTTTCCTATAAGTATTTTTCATGGCTTTATATTTTAATAAATTAATTTTAAAAAATATTTAATGGGATAGCGAATCTATTCGGCGTAGAGATTTTAATTTTACGTCGTCATGTAAAAACCTAATAGGAATAAAGACGAGATAAAATAAGATGAAAGAGAGGAAAGCAACGAATACAACGAAAAGTAAATCTGCAGAAGATGCACACCGTGCAGAAATGACAGCAAAGCTCCCCGCTGAGAGCTTTCCACGGTGCTCGTAAGGGATCGAAAACAGAGGAACAAGAATGCCATTAAGAAAGTGTATGTACACGCGAACTGAATCGTATATAACGCGGCGTTAATTAAAACGCGAGTTCTTAATCTCTCCACTTAACCATGTGTATAACCTAGCCAAAAACAGCATAAATGCTGTGAAAAAAGGTGAGACAAGTACATTTATGCCCCCCAAATAGTCGTTCCAGTTAATCCCCCCCACCACCCAGTGCCAAAATACCATTCCCCACAAAAATTTACAAAAACCCGTCTAAAATCCTTTCTAAAAACAAACTCATCATACAAAGTTTTATGGGTAACTGCTCTCATTATCTTATCAAATTAAGTCAAATTGTACAGAGGTGATAATTTCATTCTCGTAAATGTTGTACTTTCACAAAAAGTTGATAAATAAATAAAGATCTACTAAAGTATATGTGGCCAAGTACGTGGGATTTTATTATGTTTATAAAATCTCTAAATATGTTCATATGCCATTTCTCTAATTAATGCTTTATTACAGCGAATTATTATCCTATGACTTGGAACTACAAGGGCTTTAAAAAAAATACAGAATTGCATTAGCCTGCGTGAGCTTGAACGCTGCCACACTCTCATTTGTAATATTTGTAGTACAGTTTTATTGGTAACAAATTGATAAAAGTTTACTATCATACGTAGAGCGGATACGCACAGAGTACTTGTCCGGCCCGAAAATTTTTCGACTAGTCAGCTAAAAATATGCTTTTTTGTTCACGGCAAATTTTTCAACCACTCCGAACATTCGGATCTCCTGATGCAGATTCGAATCTTACCCGCCTTGGAATGCAATCAATTGATGACCGCTTTTACATGGCAGGCTTATTTCATTTTGTGAAACCTGTTGTAGTAAAAACCGGTGTAAAAGTGCGTGTAAGTGGTACCGGATTACTTATTTCGGGTGTACAGTACCGTTTAGACGCTCTGTAACTCCAGTTTTCCCCCCGGTGTTACAAAACCGGAATAAACGTGCCGTGTAATAACGTGAGATATGCTCCACATGAGCATCGATTGATCGATAACAATTGGTTAAAGGAATGGAGGATAATTTGGGATACAAAACAATCCGCATATTGTGATTCCAAATTAGCTGTGCTTATTTTACTAGTTAAGAGTATGGATCAGTCACCTAACCTCACCTCGAGTTTTTGAAATTGAAATTCTTCGACACCGTTTAACCGAATACAAAAAAGCTCTGTCAGTGGACGCGGGACGTTGGCAAAAATCGTTTGGGGGTCGACGGCGGGACGTTTAAGTGTCATTTATTTATTAAATGACACTTTATTTTTTTGCACTATCACTCTTCTATATATATATACGTCACTTTAATCAAAAGTTAAAACTGACCGCGATCTTTACAACCTCACGACAAAGATATTAAATATTCACCGAATACGAGTTTATCATATACCATTCTCTTCGTTATCAAAAAAACGAAGAGAATGGTCTCTAAATAAACCTTATTATTGCATTCGAGGAACGTTTTATGGTAAAAGAGAAAAGGGATCGTTTTCGATTCCGTTGTAGAATTTACTTTCGGAAAAAAAATTGTAGGGGCTCGGTTTAACAAATAAAATTATTTATTTAGTCACTGTTCAATAGTTTATTAGCACACTTTATTTTCCCACTATCACTCTTCTATCCATAATAATAAAAGTCACTCTTTACTCGTCTATCTATCTATCTATAAACGCTACTCTAACCAAAATTTCAAATTGACCGTGATCTTTATAACCTCACGACTATTAAGAAAGAATATTGGTGAGCTGTCATATGCACGATCGATCGAATGTCACCAGAATTTTCACCAATATCACCAGTATCACTAGACAGCGACTACGCAAAAAACAGTTGAGCATAAAAAATGTGTGCGAAAAAATGCTCAATTTCTCGGAGCAACGATTAAAAAAAAAATTAATATTATCAATACGCTTTAAGCTACGAGGTTCTAATTAGTCGCGATCGAAAGAAAAAAAAAATAAAAAATACGTGAACTTGAATAGTCCTCCAAAACGCTGTTATTTAATAAATATTAAAGAAACAATTTTTGAAAACAGGTAGAATCGTGCTGCTTCCTGTAAAAGTGTCTTGTAGCACTCGCTTGTAAATGTACTTGTCTCGAGTCGCTACCGCGACTCTTAATATTATTTATATACAGTCTATGCTTGCAAATCTACGAATTTGTTGAGCCCAATCTTTTCCTCTTAATGGTCTAACATATAATTTAATTTCTAGGAGAGGGCGTCCCTCTTCGTAAAATCTTTATTGCACCATATATATTCATATTTTTATAACGTTACAGCTGAGACCATTTTTTTTTATTGAGTATAAAATCTATGGCCTTTATATTTTTGAATACTGTGATAGATATGAGAAGAAAACGATTTATAATTTTGGAGGTTCCTTTTCTAATTCTCTTTTATGAACACAATAAAATTATAATACATTGATGTTTATTGGAACAACATTTACACATTGTCCGTTTGAATTTCTACAAAAAATGTTGTTTCGAATTAATCAAAATAATTGGAAGACGTATACTTTTACTTTTTTCTGCAAAGTTCAGGAGAAGATAACAGATATTTTTTGCAGATAAAAATAAAATTTACACCTGATAGATTCGTTTTTCAAATGTGTGGAAAACCAGCCGAAAATACACGAAGATGCCGGTCTCTCTTACCCTCGATTCCACTCTACGTGGCAATCCCTTCGGAATTCTCGCAGAGGAAAATACTCGGCTTGTCCGGACAGACTACCTGCCCCAAGAGAACATCTGTGAGGTTGGTTGTATATATAAATTTTTCAAAAGCTCTCGGAGACGGAGAGCACCATCACGCCGCTTGGCCACGATTCCCACGAGAGACTTTTGCATGTCTACCGTAAAAATGCAATTTACAGAGACGCACTTTGCGAATTACGAAAATTTATGCTGTGTCTGGCAAACTTAAGACTAGAAGAGCCAAAAAAAATTACTAGCCTGGTACTAGGTCTGATATATATATATATATATAATATATATAATTTGTTACTGAACAATCAAAATAAAAAATAAAAAACAATAAAAAAAGTATTACGACGAATTACGAGTATACATTTTTTATCAGTTCTGAAGACAATGAAAAAAACTTATGCATTCATTTACTCTGTTTGGCGAGCTTTTAGCAGTTGAAAATGTATAACAAATTTTTCCACCAATTGGAAAAATCTAATTTGTTAAGAAATATATTATAATCTGGGTGATTCGTTTCAAAGGAAAGAGTTTTAAATTTGTAAAAAAGATTAATAAATAAAAGGGAATATTACAGTCCAAGAAAACAGGATCATTCTCCTATATAGTAGAGATAGTCGTTAACGGATGGCCAAGTTGAAAGAAATCTGAGAAAAGGACCCTACGAGCTAAAACCTAGTTAGTTTCAAAAAAGGGACGAATCTGAAGGTACAATAAAATAATTAATTACTTTTGATGTAACAACTTCTCCATGTGCAAAAAAATTGAATCCCGTTCAGTTTTGCGAAAATCTGACGAAAAAAGCACGCAACGAATTTTATATTACTGGGTGCTAAAAATATCACGCTTTCCTGAGTTCCTTCATTTTGGACGAGAAACAGAAGATAAAGAAGAAAGAAAGAAGTTTTTCTTATAGAAAAATAAATGAGAATGAGTAAATTGATAGAATTACGAATAATATAAGCGACAACCCAATGCAACCATTTTTTTCATGGCTCACATTTTAGTATATTTTTATAATCGATTATTTTATTCCTTCTGTATTTTCCATGACAAGAATATGCATTCAGCATAACAATAAATATATTTATTATAATTTGATGAGAATATAGGTGAAAACGTTATTTCAGCAAAACACTAAAAACAGGGCAACAAAAAATAGACAAAAGTAATATTAAAATTTGTTCGGAAATGCAGAAACAAAAAACAACAACGGGAGTGCAGAAAAGAGTGATTATTATAATGTATTTTATATATGATCTCGCTCAGTTAGCATATTTATAAGAGAGGCATTGTTCAATATTATAGAACACGTATCATGGAAGGCACGTTCACGAAACATTTTCCGATTTCATTGATGTTCTAATTTTTTTGTTTTCATTTTAATTCAATTTGATTGAAATAAATGAAATGATTTTTCTTTCAGTTCGAGAGCGCAAAAATTGTGGGTAGCAGCTGTGTCGAAAAATTTATGGCAGCACGTACGTATAAGATTGATCGTATCGTATGTACAGTGAAGAGCGGATGCGAACTAGAAAATATAGGGACGTGATATAAACCGTAGAGACGGATAAGTGACGACCTGTATATATAGGTACGTCGAGGCTGAGAGGATTTTACTTTCTTTTATATTCATTCGTATATATATATATATATATATATATATATATATATATAATTGGTTTTTCCAATATGTTTATATATAAATGTATATATACACACATATATACGTTTGTGCTGTTCACTGTGGATATAGAGCTGATTAATGACAAACAGTGTTATCGGTCGAGAGAGCAAACGTTCGACGTCGCCGTCGTTCTCATCGTCGTGATGAGGGACCGGTATCTATTAGTCTACATGTATATATCTCTTTTTGTATATGTACCATTGTAAGATTCACCCTGCGCTCGCAGGAAAAGGATAGTGATACACACACACATACATACATATATATAGAGATATAGAAAAGAGGACGATCGAGAAAAGATGTGTGTGTGTGAGAGAGAGAGAGAGAGATATCGAAAGATAAAAAAATGTAAAAAAGGACGAAAATATCATAAGATGAAATGTCAAATAATTTCTCGGATCCAACCGAACTTTCAAGATTCATTCATCAATTTTTTTCAACCACGAGAAAAAGTTCCTACGCTACTCTTCTTTAGATAATTTCATTTCTATTAACACGCATTTGTGCCACAAGTTGGCTTATAGAACAATGTTTTGCAGATTTGATCGATCGTATAAAATACCTCTATAAACCCAGTTACTGAGAGATAAGATTAGAAGTGACGGACCATTGAGAAATGAGGAATGTGGGGGTAAAAGTATAGGAGGGTGTTATGAAAATTTCACGGGGTCAAAGTATTTTTTTAAAATTTTATTGTATTGCCATTGTTCAGGGTTCTCCCCTTTTTAGCTTGCCCCTCCCCCCTTTCCAATGACTCCCCCCCCCCCCCCCCTGTGCGGCTGCAGCCAACTTATTCCCAACTGTATCGCATTTGCCGAGAGCGAAGGGAAACTGCAGAAAACCTTGCCGATACAGCCGGTACCTACCTAATTTCCCCGGGTAGCAGTGCGAGCACGCTCAAACACGGCTACCAGAGACGCTTAAGAAAGGTACCTCCTCAGCTGTAATGCAATGAACCAACCAATTATACGGCTAGGGGGCCACCCCATCCGCACGATAAGAACCGTCCACGAGAGGCACCCGGAGCCGTACACCGATCGCTCAGGCATCACAGCGAGGTGTGGACATAATTTTTATTAAGGTGGAGTCCAAACCACCCGGGATTACAGTGGAAACACGTGGAAAAAATCTCAATTGTTCATTGGTGTTTTGGCCGGGATTCGAACCCAGGACCCGCGGCGTGCGAGCCCGAGTCCTTATCCACTAGACCAACCGCTCTTCCTCACGGGGTCAAAGTAGAAGAAGAATATAAGGAATGTTTGTGGATTTAGTTCAGTCTTGGGGGTTAAAAATGCAGACCACACACGACGGTTTTTCGTCTCATTTCTTTGCATGCCCAATATGTTCTATTCGTATTCATGATACATCATATCTTTTACGAGGTTATGAAAGCTACTGGTTAAAAATAGCGGGGTACACATCGATATCAGGAAAACCTTCAATGGGTACGAGTTACGCCTTTTTTTGTGTACCGATCGATCGATGTATCGCAAGAGACGGTCTCCTATACCTATAGAGTACCACCTAGGTAGTGGTGTAATCGCGTTTGTTTGTAATTCTAAGCCACGAAGCCCCGATGCCACAAAGTAGAGTACGATACGTGCCGGTTGAACAGAGAAAGTACCTTTTCTCAGAGTTTATACGACGTGGGTTAAAATAAAAGAGCTTTTTCCCCCTTTCCTTGTCAATTTCATTTGTCTCCAAAAGCTTTTTACTGTCGTTTTTTCTCGATCGGTTTAGTTAATGTATTTACATTAAATGATGAATGAAAAATCGTCGCTCCAAAATGTAATCAATATTCTCCCCATGAAAATATTACGTTTGACGTCCGATAATGCAACAAAAATGTTGTGATTCAAATTTTATTCTATGGCCGATGATCTGTATATTTGAATTAACTAGAGCATCGGTCCTTTGAAAATTTCGTGCTTGAATATACCTGAGATATAATCGATATTTGTATATGCTCATGGTAGAAGGTACCAATGTGCATATCGATGTAACTTTTTTACGTGCATGCCAACCATGTTTATGTTACACTATGTTAATAGTCACTACCATGAGATATTCTAGCGAGGCCTATCCATTGAAAGTTATTATTAAGTAAAAAAATGGTTAAATTCACAAAAGTTCGGTCTACCAATAAATATGCTGTAGCATATCATATTTTTATATCAATAGTAACTTGCTTATAGCGTTGCTTGGATTATTTGCTCATTGTTAGGGGTTTTTCTATGGCTCATAGCACTTTTTAAATAACACATGGTTACACACATCATTGGGATCTTATGTTTGAATAAACACTAAAATTATAGTTCAATTAACTATAATATAATTTCCCTGACAATTTTCTTTAGTAAATTTTACCATACGACGTCCAGTCATATGTATTTGTTGTAGATACCATTGATTTTTTTTTCAATGTAGTTTTTAAAATTTGCTACGAATTTTAACGTCATTGTTATCGTCAAAGTCCTTCAGATGAACTGAAACTACTGATAATTATGTAAATGTGGAATAAATGAAGAAAACAAGTAGTTATGTACTACAACAAAATAGAGGATATCAATCCAAGTCGGATTGTAATATTCCAGAAAATGATTGGACATATATGTGAAATACAACACACAGTGACACCCTACCACTGTTAGGATGATAGGCAAAACACCCTGTTGGGATTATATGTATACAAATATTATCTCTATATATGCAGGGCAAAAATCCCTTGCAGGTCTTCATATAACTGGGCGACATCGATCTCTCACTTCTGTTCTAAGTCATCGTCTCTTATTCTTCTGCTCTCTTTTTTTTCTCCTTATCGTTGTCTAGCGACACTACTGCTTACGTACGTATTTTTTTTCTCGTGAACTCCATCGAAGTAGAGGTACACGCAATATAATCCTGTTGGAGTTGAAAATCCCGCGACTTAAATCCCTCGAAACTTTTGAAATACTGTGTACTAAATCCGGTCGTGACGTTTGATCGTTCGGTGTGATAGGAAGTGCTCGATAAATATATGTGTATGTGCATTAACATAGAACTTGCTAAGCACGATCAACACGAAATGAGAAGTGAAAACAAATTTAGTTTTCTTGCAACAAAATAAAGCTGTTCATAAAAAAAAAAAATAAAAAAGATCTCCAAGGCACAAAAGGGCACCAAAACGAATTGGTATTTTTTTTTGTTTTATGCCCGCTCTTGAATTATGTGTCTACCCTGTGCAACTTTAACATTGAGTTCAAAATTCGATTTAGTCTGAATACAGCTCATTGTGAAACAGAATCGAGCGTATTCGCGATCAACTATGTTGATAGACTTTACACAACATCGATCTATGCTTTTAGCTCTAAACTTGCCTGTTTTATAAAATTTGTTTTTGTGTTTAATTGGCTCATCACGATGTGGTGAACGTGTATGCTTTTTCTATGGAGCATTTTCCTCAATTACTGACAATTGATGGATAGCAAAATTGTTTTCTTTTAAAAAAATTAAAAACATTGCAGTAAATTTTTCAATCACGAGCAAAGTTAAATAAATAGATAACCTTTATTAAATATTAATATTGAAACCTCGCTTTGTCCCGATTTTCCCTACTCTTTTGTCATATTTAAGAAAAATCTTTAAGTTTGATTTAAAAAAGTAAATAAAATAGATCAACTAATTGTTTTTCAATGTCAATTAAATGGAATTAAGAAATTTTACCATACACGTAGTATGTACATAAATATGATAGGATGGTCCATGCGAGTTTTGCTAAGTCAATTTTATGTTTATGTCATTGGCGGATATTGGATTCTTGATATCGGAATCAAATATCGACGAATGGTCACAGTCGTTGAAATAAAAAATCATCAAATTCCAATCCTTCACGTTTCCAGTCGAGTTATTTGAATGAAAAAAATATGTATCACGTCACGAGTATTGATATATCACGTCTACTCCATTCACTGAACGTTTTTTATTAATTCTTTTTTTTGTAGTCTGTTAATTGTCGATTTTCAGTTTTTTTTTTCAAATATCACGCGTTTTCACATTCACAAGCAGGTACGGTGATACGAGCATAAATTCGCGAGCCAATTACGACCTACGAGCGTCCGCGTATATTGCACGAGCATCGGTATTGCACCCACTTCCAATATAGTTTTGAACGTCAGTGCACAGTCACATAGAGACAAAAATCCATTAATTGGAAAATCCCTAGTGAGGGAAACATGACCGGCTGTGACCTCACGATTCAGTGACAACAGACTAAGTAAAACTGAATGACAGCAAGAGAGAAAATGGAGCGTGGCAAGAGGACGCAGGATGTCAAAAGTATATGAATATAAATGCAAATACACAATATGCAAAGTGGAAAACTAACATACTTAGAAAATTTTCCAAGAATGTTCTAAGCTCCTACAAAAATGGGGTTAAAAAAATTTATAAAATCCGTTGAAATATATGTTCCAAATATTCATAATCATTTTTACGTAATCTTTCGTCATCGATATAAATTTAATCAAATATACTAAGTAAAAAGACAGTTATTATTTCCAAAAAAATAAAAAATTGAATTGAGAACCATTTTTTTATGAGACGAACGGCATATAACTATTGTTTTTTCTTCTTTTTTAATCCGTATTATTCTACCAAAGGCAAATAAAAAATTCCTAAGGTTCACAATGTTTTGTATATTTGAAACAATAATTATTGTTCATTCATTATTTACATATAATTCGTGCTCAGCTCATGTTAACCGCTTCATCGAACCACGGTGCAATTAACGTTAGATTGATTATTTTCTGCTGGACACACGCAGCCGATCAACTCAAATTATCGAGACATTTTTCTTCTCTGTCTCTCTTTATCTACTGGCCAACCCACACTAGCGAAGCTCGCATCGATGCATTTTTTTCGGCGCCCCGCCGACGCGACGACTGTCTCGCCCACAATATCGCATACGTATTTATTGTATACTGCATGAATATAGGCAGATCAAAATTATTTCTCTCTATACGATATAAATCGGAAAATAAATACCTCGCCAAGTTTTATTTCCGCAGTCATTGACATGAATTTTGAAATTATCAATCGGAGTATATAATGGTCAACGTCGTGGAAATTCATGGGGAAAAATGTAATTTCTTCTATGTTAAATGGTACAAGCGTCTTTTTCATCCACACTTTTTGGGTTTATTGGATTTTTTTTGGTAAATTATTGAAAGGAATGAGACGTTGTTTTTCGAATTCCAACCGACAATAGTCCGTCTTGACGCGCGTTTATGAGTAATTTAAGTAAGTATTTGTAATTGTGTGTTTGTATTATTATAGTTTATTAGGTTTTGGAATTACTTTCGATGGATAAAAAATCGAATGGATCTCAGGAAATCCGTGACTGTGATAAACCGCGCCCACCTTAGTCGATAAACATTTGGGTCACCGTGATCTGATCGAGAAAAGCAACGGAACTCGTGTAATCAAAGTTCTCGGTATTTACTTATATTATCATTGAAAAAATCGAACTCGGCTATAAATTTTTCTCTCGTGTCAACAGTATTTACCGTAAATTCAGGCTGACTTTGAACAACGTGACCTTGCTGAAAAAGATGAGATGAATCGAATGTCGATAGTACCGTAGAATAAAATCGTCGACTTACGATTTTTCCAATTTCTTTCTGCTAAAACTCCGAGCGTAAAACCAAGCAATTTTGACAACCTCGTTTAAGGCAGTCATGTAGTTTAGAAGGTAAAAAAAATCGATTTTTTTTGCTTTAATCAATAATTGAAGTATCGAAGAATATGTTCCCAAAGTTTTAAAAACCAATAGAACGTATTTTAGGAGTTACAGAGTTGAGAACAGGCAAGCAACGTGCAAGTATACAAATGTTCAGCCGAAGCGGCCCGTATGTCCCATTTCCCAATCTTTCGCATGTATTATAACTGTTAATAAATATTGAAAAGGGATCGTATGAGAATGCTTCCACTGTAAAAACAAGTGTGTTGTTGAAAACAACACACTTGCGTGTTATGTACTTAACGCCGTAAACAAACTGTAGACTTTCAACACACTTTAAAACGTGTAGAAAATGGCGACAAAGAGTCTATAGTTTGCTTATGGCGTTAAGTACAGAACACACTTAATGTGTGTTGGTAACAACACACTTGTTTTTACAGTGTCCGCTCCTTATTAATCAAATGTTGGATTTTCTATAGATATATTGACGTGCAGATCTACTTAAAGGTTGTATATGTTTTTTTTAGCTATTTTTTTGAGTATATTATCTAAATTAGTTTTATTTTTCTTTTCAACGAGGACGTTGATTAATAGCAGAATGGCCGAATTGCGGCATCACAGATTGCCATTGTTCAGACAGCAAAAAGACAAGAAAATCATCAGAAAGAAGTCTTTGAGACACCTTTCTGATGACATTTGTCCGCAAGACATCAGAAATACGTCTAAATATAAATAAAATACGCATAAATATTTTTTGCGGTCCAATAGATATGTGCCGGAGGACTGAACTATGGAACGTACAATTTAATAGTAAATCACATTCACTCAGCAGCGTTATCCATGTTCAAAAACCTAAGCACGAAAGCTGTTGAAGAAAAGAAGAACAAAAATTCAGAAAAAGGAAGACCTGAAACGCATTTGAAAGTGTCAGGAGATGGATCTTGGAAAAAACGCGGGTTCACTTCCTTGTATGGCGTAACAACGCTTATGGGATATTATACAGATAAAGTAGTTGATCTTGAAGCAAATACTTCGTATTACCAGGCCTGTATTGTTTGAAGCAAAAAGGAAGGTACCAAAGGAATACATAGAATGGTATGAAAAACATGCAGAAGAATGTTCTATGAACCATGAAGGTAGTGCAGGTAAAATGGAAGTTGATTCGATCCTCACAATGTTTTCACGGTGGGAAGAAAAATTTGGCGTGAAATATACGGATTATAATGGAGACGGCGATTCAAAAAGATTTTCAAATATTCTGATAGCTAATCCATATGGTGACAATTGTCCAGTTAGAAAAAAAAAAACCAGTGCGTCGGATATGCATAAAACCGAATGGGCACGCGTCTTCAAAACATAAAAAAAGAAAGAAACTCGGTGGGAAGGGTCGACTAACAGATGTTATTATCAAAAAATTTACAACTTATTATGGTTTAGCGATAAGAAGGAATGTAATTTCTATTGGAGAAATGAGAAGAGCCATCATGGCAACTCTATATCATTATTGCTCAACGGATAAAAATCTGAAGCACGAGAATTGTCCCACGGGGGCCGACAGTTGGTGCGAGTGGCAAAAAGCCAAAGCCGCAAATCAGTTGAAAACATTTATACATCCTCCTCATGTCATTCATCCAGAAGTAGAAAACACATTCTTCCAATTTATAAAGATCTCTCTAACGAAGATCTTTTATTGAGATGTTTAGGTGGACACACTCAAAACTCTAATGAGAGTTTCAATTCGACAGTGTGGTGTATGGCTCCCAAACACTTAAATTCGAGCTCTAAAATTATTGATATTGCCGCATACATAGCTGCAGGCATGTTTAATGAAGGATATGCAGCAATTTTGAGGATGATGGCGCTATTACAATTAAATATTGGCCGAGAGTGCAAGACATTCGCCAATATGTGCGACGCGCAGCGAATCACGCGAGAAAATACGCGCCGCCAAAGCAGCACCAAGGAGGCTCGTACAGCTCGAAGGCTTCAGGCAATGCAAGAAAACGAATATTTTTGCGGTAAGTCAAACTATGAACGACTGATACTTTTTTCCTATCGAAAACTTTAAACCGTGTTTTCTCGAAGTATCACTTTTGTAATTTCTCCAATTTGCTGAGACACATAGCAAAAAAACTATTTGACTTATCGACTCGTTTTTTAAAGTATTGCCAACCATCCTAAATGACCTAAAAAAATCCTTAAAAATTTTATTTTAAACAATATTTATTGCAAAAAAAGTGATCAAGTTTTGGCCCAAAATCGTCACTGTTACCTTCCAACTTGAAAATTTTTGCGTTCTTATACAGTTTCTTGGAATTTTGTTAGTTCATCGACTATAAAAAAGCGTCTATATTAAAAATCTTCTTGGTTTTTTATTTTAGGTAAGAATTGCGGACTCCACAGCTCTCACCAATTTAAATCTCCCGTAGCGAGGCATTTTGTTGATATAGCTTAAACTATATCATTGCGTCCTTATATTTCAATGGAATTTTTTCCATGTATTATTGAAATGTGTAATAAAATATGTGCAAAGGCCAGGAAGATTAATTCTTTTTTTTACTTGAACAAAAATTCCTGAAAATTACGTTTTTATTTACCCTCTCAACTAGATGACGGCCTTAAATTAAGAATGTTTAGAAACTGTGTAGCAGGCGTTCGATACTCTGAGATTTAAGATGTGAAAAATCTAAGATCTACGTTCACAAAACCATCGAGGAGAGAATGGAAGTTATAAAACTTGGTGTAGAACTCGAGGGGCACTTTTACAGAAGGTGGATTATCGTTAATACTTTGAAAGAAATGGTTCGAAAATGGAGAAACGCTGCAGCTTAACTTTTGCAAGGCTCGTTGGATGCTCCAAAATAGTGAGAGAACCAAAGATATCTACCATAGTAGAATATCTACAAAGAATCTCCACCTTATCATTATATACATACACATGTAATACATATAGATATGTGAATCTTTATCCTATTTGAATCGTATCCGTTCTTATTCTTAACTGGTGCTTTGTAAAAGCCTCAAAGGAAGATTATTCACCGAGAGATGATATACTTTCCGAAGAAGGATACATTTTCACGTATGATATTTCACTCATCTCATTCTCCATATTCGTTTGACGTATATATCTCGAGGAGTAAATACGAGTGTACATAAATATTTGATTGTCTATATGAAGAAACTGGACTGTACGTGAAAAATGATTGGTATGGTTGTTCGTGAAATTAAAATCATGACAAAATGAATATGATCCAGTAATGAATTCTTTTTGTTCAACTAAACATTTTTTGTAGTGAAGACGGACTGACTGAAATGTACATGTTTAAATAATCGGTTTTTCAATTAAATCTATCCATGTTATGTTTATTTCATTTCTGATCCGAAAAAGAGGCTATTGCCGAAGGAATAAGAAATAATGGATGCGCGAAGCTTTATATTAGAGAAGTATCCGCGTCCTTGCCGGGAGATGTTCACGCGATCTCGCGTGTATGGGCTAAGATCGGCAAGCGCACTCGCGTCTCGATTTATTTCTTCGTTCAACCTGAGGGTACTTTCGTCCCTCGATGCAGCCTCGTCCACCCTTCGAATGAACGAGTACTTAATAATGATAACAATAAGAAGGGGAATAATAATCATATATTTATATTCGCGCGAGTTTGCACGAAATCCTTGGCGAGTGAGAGAAATATCGCGCAACTCTCGTGATCTCTTCTTTGTAACTATTCTTTTGACTCTCGCCGAACGCTTTTATCGTTTCTCTGCCCATTTGCTCATTTTTATATGATTTTGCTTCGTTTCATACGTATAACACTTCGCGATTTTATTTTATTCCATTTGGACTCAAATGTAACTTCATCGTGCCACGATCGCGGTTTTACATTAACATTATAGAGCTGCTCGGAACAATGTTTCACTCTATATAACATTCTTTTTTTTTTCACTTTCAAACACAAAGTCTAGTGTATTATAATTTGTGATGAAAATAATAATAATAATAAGAACTATAATTTGAATAAAGTTGTAAACATCGTTAGTTTCTAATTAAAAATGGATTTCTGGTTTTGTTTACTTTATGGGTAGGCTCACACTAAAAATGGTAATTCTATTATTTCTTTCTAAATCTTTTTAATACTAGGCGTCGAGCCGCTGCAGTGTTTCTTAATACGAAATTGAATTCTGTCATTTTAGTCTTCTGGAATAAATTTTTTTTGCTATAACTGCATTATTTTATATGCAGCAGTTAAATTATTTTGTTTTGTACAGCTTTTTTATAAACAATATATTCAAGGGCTTGCGTAACTACCTCGGAAACATGGAAATTCTAGGCACTTATTACAACTTCCCCAATGGGTAAAAGGATAAAAGTTGGATAGATGGAAAAGATCCTAATACGAAAATAAAAACAGCGAGCGAAACCCCGCCTATTCACCCGTCTGTGCTTAACACCTCGCCAACTCTGCTTATAATATACTTATCTATGTATATATAATCCCCTTATATAAGCCAATATCATTTTTGCCATTGTAAATTTTCGCTACGGATTTTCACCCGGAGGCTTGAATATTATACATGAATGTATATAACCGAGAATAACCTGTGGATTCTTCTCATGATATTCATACTTTACGACTCTCCCAGGTACGATATCTCATTTTAACGGAAGAATACATCTATCTGAATTATTCTCGGGCTCTCCTGCGAGCAGTGATTTTATTACCGATTGCTGGTTTCCGTTTTTTTACTGTTGCATCACGATCATCTTTCGCGAAACAAAAAATGTATTCTATCACGTGTGCAGTAAAATCCTCGTGATTAACATTTCTATCTTGATGCGTATAAATCATGGTAATATCACTCGTACATATCAATGTCAAACTGAATTAATAGTTCTTAATTAGCTACGGAAAAACATCACGAAAGTGCATTTTTGTGCTGGATCTTTTCTGAGCGCTTCATTATCGGTATTATTGCATGATACGTTACAGATATACTAAGCATTTTATCTTCACCATTAATGCATAGTTTATTCGTAAAAATTCTTACGAATTCATATAACTTCGTAAATGAATAAAGAATTAATGAAAATTTCAATTTCATTAATGGATTTTCCATGTCTCTTCATCGAGAGACAAACGATTATGAAATGCCTGTCAAAATGACGATGTTTGCGAGAAAAAAAAACCATTTTCAAATTCTACCCTAAATTTGTATTGTATACAATGAAAATAGACAGAGCGAAACAATGCAAGATACGTACACAGTCGACGAAGTATACGAGCTTTTGGTGAAGTATTGCAAGGAGGTAGACGTGTGTGCAGTTCAATGTGGTGGAAGAGAGCTATAGCTTGGTTAGGTTGAGGTTATATGGTTTCAAGATCGTAGAAAGAGAGAGAGAAAGAGAGAGAGAGAGGGGGGGGGGGGAGAGAGAGAGAGAGAGAGAGAGAGAGAGAGAGAGAGAGAGAGAGACCCAATAAGAGACAAAAAGAGAAAGACATAGAGAATAGGGTTGAACGAAGAAGAAAGGGAGGTAAAATAGTGGCGAGCCTCTGCAGTGGAAAAGGGTCGAAGGTCGACGACGTGCTGCCGTTCCAGCGAGCTCTTTGGTTCTGAACATCCGAACGGCTATGTAGTATTATATACGTGTACATATATAGATACAAAGGTGCCTACACTCTATATACTGAGTGGTTGTAAACGAAAAGACCTAAGCACCAGAGACCTGTGTGTTAAATCGAACAAGTTACTGCCTTTCGTTCGCTATCACTCAATGGATATATGCATTATATATATAATATACGTGTATATACATTGGCAGAGAATCTAGCAAACTCGATGCTCAAGACTTTAGCATCGAGTATGGCAAAACACACCTGCCCCACCGATGAGAGGCCAACAACGACGACGACGACGACGTCGACCAAGAGCTGCCATATAGATTGGCTCGAACTCGTTACTCTTCTTGGTGGTCATGTGTATATGTATCCCTCACGACGTGCCAGTAAACTGGCCAAGGTACCTTCATCAAGTACACAAGTATATATCTGCTTTCTTACGTGTACCTATATAGTGCACGGACACTATAATGTTCGATGGCGCACCTCTTTAGAATTTTTTTATGAAAAGACTTCTCGGAAGAAAGAAAATCAAAATGATGCTTTGTAACAGTCACAAAGTTTCCGAAAGCTCTGTCGAACGGATATACAAACAAGAGCGGACTGCAATATGTAATAACGCCACAAGAACTTAAAGTTATGTAATAATATTTGTTGGTAATGCTGAAAATGATTTTATTTTTCAAAGCACGGTAATAAAAAATTGCTATCCAAAGCACCATATGTATAAATATAAATAATGGCCATTCGAAAAAAAATCAAAAGTACATAGTGTGGGAAATATATTGATGGAGCTTCTTGATAATACTTGCTAGCAAGTTATTTGTTGAAACGAAGATCAATGAAGTATAAGCTCAATTAGGTATGATTAAACTTCGTTAAGATTCTTTCTCATTCGTAACTGTGCATTTATTAATAATCCATTAAGATAATTACAAATCGAACGGCCAAAGACGAGACCAATAACAAGTTGTATCCTCGACATAAGAGTTATTCTTTGAAAAATATATGAGCCCTGTGTTTTTTAATCAAAATACGAGGGTAAGTACACATATATAAAAATGACATAACCAGTAACGATTCAATTTATGTTTTCACTTTCGATTATCCTTCTCGTTTGCCCTGCTACGAACTCAGCAAATAAAGTGGGGTGTAAAAAAAAGGTAGAAAAAAAGGAAATGCAAAGTTAAGTGAAATCGTGAGGGAGAGCAAAAGGGTGCTGGGAAGAGCGACGTACGAGGTGCGAGAATTCGATAAGAGCTTGGATCGCACCTCGTAAGTACACCACCCCAGACAATAAATATATATAGATATTTTTTTATGTATACATTCATCCGTGTATATATATACGTGCACACATACTATCCGTATATATTATATAGAAAAACATCTATATATGTATACATATAAAATCACATATGTACAACTTACAGTTCGTATATGGGAGCGTTCGTGCGTGGGTGTATATACGACAAGTACCTATCTTGAGATGGAAGGTACGTGTGGAATGCGCGACCCAGACTACCGCTCCATACGCATTATCCCTACATTACGAACCATTTATTCGATCCAGCTTATACCATATCCCGATCGTCTTTTCTGCCCGAAGAATCGTAAAGAAGACTTTTGTCTCTTGCATGTCCGAGCACTTCTCATGCAACATAATCCTCATGGCGTATATACTGTGTATATATATGTAAAAAGTACAGACAAAAAACAAACTGAAGAATGGAGTCAAGTTAAGCAGCACTAAAGTTCCGCGAGTTTTAAATTTCATAAATACGTTACACTATTTTCGTAATTTATGCAACGAAGTTGTATTCATTTCACTCCAGTTGCATGGAGTAATGTATAATCATTAAAATACTCCGGAAAGCATGATAGTGCAAGGTTTGAGAGAGAGAGAGAGAGAGAGAGAGAGAGAGGGGGGGAGGGGGGAGAGGGAGAGAGAGAGAGAGAGAGAGAGAGAGAGAGAGAGAGAGAGCCTTCATTGGTAGCCATCTAGCGAAGTGAAACCAATGCGCCGCTTTGTCAACAGGCATGTAATATCGTTTGCAATGACTATATATTTATCCACTCTGGAACTAAAATCCTTTTTTATAGTTTTGAAAAAAGTTGTCAACATTTTTCACGTTTCTTCCTATTTTTATTTCAGTATGAAGTGGCAAAATTCTAGATCGTTTTTATCAGGTAAAAATCGTTCCAGTTTGTGTAAAATTGCTAATAAGTGTTTGTGTATGCCTATTTATATAGTCCGGGTCACTAACGAGATAAGTACATAATACGTACGCAAGAGCTGGCCGTCGTTGGGATGGTTTTGTAAGTGAGAAGCGAGGCCGGTTAGCGTCAGGAACTAGATAGCGTTGAGATTCCCGTTGTGTGTGACTCCCGCAGGAAAACCTCTTTCCTCGTGTATTCTCGACAACGTGTGCGAGATTCTCCGGGTCATTGGATGTGTACTCCCACGCGGCATTCTCTTTCTCTCTCATTCTTGCTTCTTTACGAACGAGAAAACGCGCAGGTATTAGGAGACTTCTACCTTCCTCACTACCTAATCTTCCGTCTCTTTCTCTCTTACATTTGGCAAACTACTCCGGGTTCTCGCAGTTCCACTAGAGCACGAATGCACTAAGTTAACGGGTTGGAACGAAAATCGAGAATGGAAGAGACGTAAGCACAGGAACGAAAGAGATAAAAAATGTAAGAGGAAGGAGAGAGAGAGAGAGAGAGAGAGAGAGAGAGAGAGAGAGAGAGAGAGAGAGAGAGAGAGAGAATAAATTTATTATATCCCCGAGGAACAAAAGCCTTGGGCCAAATGTGAATGTTAAAAAACGATTGCGTAAACCTAGCAATAACAGCCTAAAAATGAAACAAAACCTCCATTATTAAAAATCTCAAATATGAAACTGCGATAACTACAGGGAATGATGGAAATTCCTATATAAATTTTAGTATATGATTTGTCAAAGGTCTTTTCAGAATCGATTATTGTTTTAAATGGAACTTTTTTGCTTGATGAACAGCTAATCTTTGATTATGGTATTTTCAATTGAACGAAGTAATTTTATTGTTCCTCTGTATAAACTTAAATATTTGGTGAATGAATATTGCAAATTAATCTGAAAATTTTTTCCAAAGCCACTCGTCCATTTTGATTGCACCATTAATCGTTTTTTTTTCTAATTGAGCCGGAAGATAGGAATTTTTTTTAGGATGGTCACATTTTTTGTCATGCTTAGTTGAGGCGGGAGGTGTTAAGGTCTGTGCTTCCTATTTATTAGATAATTTTCTACTTGGAGCTGTGAGTGCACTAGGCGAGACGAGAATTGACAAAGTATTTGAGGCACTCTCTCTCGCTAATAAGCCATTATCGTAATTGGAGATAATTGACTAATTGCTGGATTGAACAGGGCCATTGGATCCGGTCTGTATACATTTTATAGGCGTACGTGTATGTGTATATATATATGTACATAAAAGTCTGAAAATAATCGTCAGAGTGACGTTAATATAATTTATAAAAGGCCTCTTTTGACCCGACGCGACCTTGCTTGGACTCAGGCGCTGAGAATCAATTTAGTAGTATATCGAGGCCCTCTATCTCTGTCTCGCTCCTCCTGCAGCACTCTTTCGTTACTTATTCCATAGCGCAGCGTTACAATCTATATCTTTGAATGCTTTGCCCATCTAATTGCACCTTCAACATTCTTTCTATTGTAAAAATCTATTTACAGAGCGAATTCCATTAGCATCCGAGGGTATCCGAGACAGTATCTGCTAGCTGGACAAATAAAAATGTCATGCAGCAAGAATCTAAAAAAATATTATAATTTTTAAGTTTTCCTTGTTTTAAACGTTACGAAATTTTAGTGAATGCAACAAGATATTACGACATTAGCTGTGTCTGTCCTCAGCTTCGTCCAAATTTTAGTGAAGGAATGGAATAATTCTAATAATAGCAAAATAAACTGCAATATCTTTAAAAATTTCGTTAGTCTCGATTGAAATTTCGAAGTGAATTCAACACAATTCTCAAAGGTTATCGAGAGCCTTTTCGAAAGCCAAATATAAATTTCTGTATTGCAATACAGATATCTGTGAAATATATATATATATATTTATATATATTAATATATTTTTCTTCTACCATTATTATTACATATATTAATGTTTTTCTTCTACCATTGCTATTTGTGGATTTATAATTTTCTTTATTACGTCATACATAATATGTTTTTTAAATTCTTTCACAGAATATTTATGCATTCTACGAAGTATTATGCATATATATGCACTAAAATGTAAATGTTTTTTTCAAACACTTTACGTCAGTATGAGATGGCCCCATGAAAAAACCGCCACGTTATGACTAGTATCCAGCGATTTGTCAGTTGGATCTCCCTCCCTTTTCGTTGTTCTAGAGCTATGTCTTTTATTGTTGTTTTTTATTTAAAATTTTTTTTTTTATTACATACGCGTCAAAGCGTTGACGCAACGCCGGAAAGAGAGTGCGGATACATGGACGAATGAGTCCTCGAATATATGACACTCTCAGCCGCAGTTGAGTTATCGCGCTGGACCGTTGAAATTAATTTCACCCAAACCCACTTCTCGCTCTTTCTCTCTTTGTGGTACACAGAGGGTTCAGATGAAAACTTGTGTTCCTTTGTGACGCGCGCGTTACATTTCCGGTATTTATTTATTTTTTTTCACATTTAATATCTCTCTTTGTTTCTCCTTCCTATATATCACCCAGAAAACCATGACCATGGAATTCGAAGTGGAAAATTTGTTTGGGGCCTGTATATGCGAGGGAGGTTGTACATTCAAGCTTGTCCGCGGCCTTTTTACCGAAAGAATGGACGTTTATGTCGTCATCCTGTTGAATTTATACGAATGCATTTGCAAAATATCACCTTTTTTCGATAATTTGATTTATCGACAATTGAGTTGACCACCCTAAAGTAATAACGATTTTTTGAGCTCCCATTCGTTCTTTTGCGATAGCGTCATTGGTATGTACGCGAGAGATCAACGACTGCAATCTCATCCGATCGAGATTACGTTCGAGGTTCATAAAACGAGAAAAAAAAACCAGCATTGACGACGACAATTGTACGGTGACAGAGAAAGTAGTAACGGAAAGTACAGATAGCATGAACACAGGACGTGCTGACGAAAGGAACGATAAAAAAAAAACATTTAAACAAATAAAAGAAAGCAGAAAAAATCAAAAGATCGAGAGTCGATCCGAGCGATCCAAGAGAGTTGGCCAAGCTCTCTTGTGACTCTCTCGCGGACAGTTTATAATTTGCAAAAATTCAGCGTCAATCGCGATAAGACGACCTCCCGATGTTTGCCAATTAGCGAGAGAATCGTGGCTCCCCCTGTATTTACGGTGCACGACGGGTGTCGGCTAATGGCAAAGCCACGTCTCTCGATCGCGACTCTTCGAGAGACAACGAGAAACGAGAAGAGAGAGAAACACAATCACATACATACATACATACAAATAAACACACATAGAGATTGTAAAAGGACACCTATGAGATTACATTTGTGCAAAGAGTAAGAAATTTCTAAGCGAAACATTATTACCACATGAGAAAGCAACGTCCAACTGCGAATTTCGGATGATTTTAAACTCTATTTTACCCTTTTTGTGTCTTTTTTTAAATTAAATTAAATTTCCTTCGTAAACACGAAGACCGATGAGATAAGTAGAGCCTAGCAAAACTCAAGTGTTATTACGTACTTACGTGATTTTTATCACAGGCTCGAAGATACACGTGTGCACTTCGGTAATGTTCCTCAAAAATATCCAAGGTACTTACCTGAAACATAGACAAGAAAAGGAAAATATTAATTCTTGAATACGTAAACAAATTACTTAGAAAGCCGAAGAAGATATGAGTAAACTCTGTTACAAGTTTTAATTAAATCGTGATCAATAGACCGAAAAATACTTATCACCCTAGATAGTGAAACTCTGTATTGCGTAATGAAATAGTTAAACAAAAAGCCAAAATATTAAAAAAAACTGTTGGAACGGTACGCGGAAGTTTGAAGTGAAATTAGCAATATTCCAACAACAACAGCGTGTTGGAAAATGACCTGTCATTATTCGAGGTGGTCAAATGGACAATATGAACATCATTTATCCCAGGGAGTTCGCAATAGATTTCGAAAAACTATGTCTAAGGTAACTGAACCCTCACACACAGAAAGTACATACATGCAAGAATTAGTCAAGACTGGTCTTCATTTCAGATAAAAGTTGCAATAAAGAAATAAGCCCTTTCCCCTTTCATTGATCGGTGTGAAACTGAAAACTCTCATCTCTTAGCCCTGTAGGCAGTCAGGAGTTAATGGAAATAACTGAGTTCAATTTCGTAACGCAATAACTTAAATTGGTTAAGGAAATAAATTATTTTTCATTCTGAACAATAGCACGAAAAAAACTAGAAATTTAGCAGTCATTTTTCGTCAAAAATATTTGGTCTCACGAACTTTACAGTCTTAAAATAATTCACCGTTTATTCGGCGAACTTTTATCGCACAGTTTCAAGTTTCGTATTACATATATAATATCGTAGGTAGAGAAAAATTACATGTATATGCACGTCATATATGTACTATTGTTGTTAAATATTAAGAAAAAATTTAAACCATAGTTTTCTACTTCGTAAAACTTCACATAAAATGTCAAGCGGCCCTGATAAGCATGTACCATTTTCCACCAATAATTTTCAAATACATCCGCAACAGGATGAGTAAGAGCTAGACTCATATCCCGATGGTGGTGAGATCGATTCCACCCTCGGGCAACTTTTTTTTTTATAATGTAACAAATGTGAACAAATAATAATGTGAGAATAATTATTTTTCTTTAATAATTAAATAAATTAATTATTATTTCTAATTATTATTTTCTGGTTTCTTTCATATAGTTAGATATGCGAACAATTAATTCTATTCAATTATTCGAATT
This sequence comes from Rhimphoctona megacephalus, assembly GCA_963989365.1. Taxonomy (NCBI): domain Eukaryota; kingdom Metazoa; phylum Arthropoda; class Insecta; order Hymenoptera; family Ichneumonidae; genus Rhimphoctona; species Rhimphoctona megacephalus. The sequence continues at coordinate 33,285,118 of OZ022414.1, read as the reverse complement.
AAACGATTATATTGTTGTTAAATATTAAGAAAAATTTCACTATTGAACTAATAGACTAATAGACTAAAGTAGATTAATAGAAACTAAAAAACGTATTAGATTTATAAAATATGTACCGACGTATTAAACACCTTAAAATGTTCTTGATTGTACTAAATCTATGAGTCTAGCCTAGTCTTCTATTCTATTAGTCTAGAATTAGTCTAGTAGTCTACTAGTTAAATTTTTCTGAATATTCAACAACAATATAAGTATTTATTTAAACACGTACTAGATAACTAGATTGTACTTAATCTAATACGGTTTTAAAGTATTTAGTACGTTAGTATGCTTTTTGTAAATTTAGTACGTTTTTCAGTTTTTGTTGGTCTAGTCTAGTCTGTATATTAGTCTAAAATTAATTTAGTAGTCTAGAAGTGGAATTTTTCTGAATATTTAATAACAATATAATCATTTATTAGTACAATGTAAAATAGGCACATATTCATTTTCGCTCTGTGTTATATTGTATTTCATACTGGTTATGCGAATAATTAGACCCGCAAAAAAACAGCATAAATGCTGTAAAAAAAGTTGAGACAAGTACATTTACTCCCCCCAAATAGTTTGTCCGGTAACAAATCTCAGTTTCGATACAAAACCTTCACTAAAAGTTATAAAAGAGATTTTCTCCCAAAAAAACCAACCTTGCAAAAATTCTCTGATTCATATCAAATCTCTCAAAAAATGATAGGAGAACCCCACAAAAATTTTCTCAATAAATTAGAAACTCACAAAAAGTTATAAGAGCCTCTCAAAAATGTATGAATCAAATCATAATTTCACAAAAGATGCCAATTCAAACCTGCCCAAAAATTAAGTCTAAACTTCACAAAAAGTTATTAAATAAATAAAAATGATAAAAGCCTTAATAGTCAAATACATTAAAACCTATTAAAATCCAATAAAAACACTTTCAATGAGTTGAAAATACAGTTGTTCTACACAACAAGAATAAGAATAAAAAATAATTATGAGAACAAATTTTGATACAAAAAGATTTCAAACGCAAAAAATTAGATTGAAAAAAAAATTTCGGCCGAAGTACTTGGCGAGTTTGTAACCATAAGTGATATATTATGTAAATTAAGCGAAAAAACTCACCAAGTACTTCGGCCGAAATTTTTTTTTCAATCTAATTTTTTGCGTTTGAAATCTTTTTTGTATCAAAATTTTTTCTCATAATTATTTTTTATTCTTATTCTGCTTGGGTAGAACAACTGTATTTTCAATCGCAGTGTCTAGTCGTCCGGATACCGAAAAAATTTTCCGTTACATTTGAAAAAACTTTGAATATTCCCCACTATAGTTGAAGGAAACTAAGTATTCCCCGCTGTAGTTATAAATTTTCATTCATTTTTCATCCATCAAAATCCATTGAGAATCGTTTTCCCGGACGAATTATATGCGATTATTCGTCCAGATATAAATGAAAACTATCATAAATTGTATATCCGAATGGATTACGTATAAATTACGTACGAGGGAGTTTCAATATACCATTATACTGTAGAAAAATTAATTAGAAAAGTTAAATAAAACAATTATAATCGCATTCTCGACAAATATCTGGACGAATACCAGTCTTGTATTCGTCCGGTATCCGGACGGCTAGACACAGCCATTTTCAATTCGTTGAAAGTGTTTTTATTAGATTTTAATAGGTTTTAATGTATTTGGCTATTAATGCTTTTATCATTTTTATTTATTTAATAACTTTTTGTGAAGTTTAGACTTAATTTTTGGGCAGGTTTGAATTGGCATCTTTTGTGAAATTATGATTTGATTGATAAATTTTTGAGAGGCTCTTATAACTTTTTGTGAGTTTCTAATTTATTGAGAAAATTTTTGTGGGGTTCTCCTATCATTTTTTGAGAGATTTGATATGAATCAGAGAATTTTTGCAAGGTTGGTTTTCTTGGGAGAAAACTTCTTTTATAATTTTTAGTGAAGGTTTTGTGTCGAAACTGAGATTTGTTACCGGACAAACTATTTGAGGGGAGTAAATGTACTTGTCTCAACTTTTTTTACAGCATTTATGCTGTTTTTTTGCGGGGATTTGTTGACTTTTTGTATGAAATTCATACCTTGCTAATTAAATATATCTATATTGTGTACGTACTTGGGTGATATAAAAAAATCAGCATTTTTTTTCGGTGTTGCAGCAAAATATAATAATATTTTATCAAAAAGTGATTCTATCAAGAATTCGATCCTTAATAAAAATTTTAAAGGCCGCTCTAACGATTTTTTCCTGATTTCGGCTAACTAAAAATGGATACATGATCGAATTTCGAGCTACTGTATCGCTACTATATCGGGACTAAAAATGCATCGTGAAATAGTTCTCTAAGAAGTGTTCAATTGAATTCAAATTTCGTAATTAACCGTCAGAACTATAAAATTATTAGATTACTTAAAAACTTGTAGTAGGTCTGAAAAGATACGACGTATAAAAGAACCACGAACAAATAAGAACTCATTTTTTTTTTTAATTTTGTAAAAAAAAATTGTTCAAAAAAATATTAGACCGAAATATACATACTAACAGAAATAAAATGCACTATGTTTTCGAATTTAATAAAAAATCTAAATAAAACAAAATTCTCGGAGCAAAATAAAGTATGTAAATTATACGTCGAATTAAAAAAAAAATTGTTAGGAAAAAAAATTCCACATCGAAAAATATTCCATACATAATTACACCGAAAAAATACTTCAATAGCATCAAAATGCACTTAAAGATTTTGAATAAAAGAAATCAAAACGAATCGATATTTTGACACAAAAAAAGGTATGTGCACAGAATATCGAAAGCAAACGTTCGATTAGAAAAAAGAATTTCGGCAGAAGTACTACACCAGTTTTTTTATAACGTTTATTGATTACGAATTTTATATCATCAGCAATTGGTAAAAAAAAAGAAATTGTTGAAGTACTTATGAAATTCTTTTCTTTTAGCTCAAAATGGTTTCGTATCACTTGCTTCCGTTTTGAGTTGGTTTCGTTCTGATTGTTTTTTTCATTTCAAAACTTCAGGTGCATTTTATTTCTATTAGAATATTTCTTCATATACTTAATCTCTTTTTAAATTTGCGGAACAACCAAATTTATGCTGACAGAGTTACCAACTAAAAAAATTTGGATGGAAAAAAAAAGTTTCGACCGAAGTACATAGCGAGGTTATAACAACATTTATCAATTACGCATAGTACATTGTGTACATTTAGCAATAAAAAATGAGCGAACTACTTTAAGCCAATTTTTTTCCAATAAAAATTATTTTTTTTTATTTAAAAATTTAGTTTTTTTGATTATAATTTATACAATGTGCTTATTCAATTCAATTTGCTTAATTCATTCATGGTTACAAACTTGCCAAGTACTTCGGCCGAAATTTTTTTTTCAATCTAATTTTTTCCTTTTGAAATTTTTTGTTGTATCCGAATTTTTTTTCATTTCAATTTTTTATTCTTGTTCTTTTTGCGTAGAACAACTGTACTGTAGCACATCCATATTTTTAATTAATTGGAAGATTTTTTATAAGAAGTTAATAGGCTTTAATGTTTTTACTATTAATGCTTTTATAGTTTTAATTTATTTTTGTAAAGTTTAGACTTCGTTTTTGGTCGAATTTGAATTAGCATCTTTTGTGAGATTATGATTTGATTGGTAAATTTTTGTGAGGCTGTCTTATAACTTTTTGTAAGTTTCTAATTTATTGAGAAAATTTTTGTGGGGTTCTATAATTTTTTGAGAGATTTGATGTGAATGAGAGAATTTTTGCAAGGTTAGTTTTTTTGGGAGGAAATCTCTTTTATAACTTTTGTTAAGGTTCACGTTCAGAAGGAGATTTTTTACCGGAACAACTATTTGGGGGGAGTAAATGTACTTGTCTCAACTTTTTTACAACATATATGCTGTTTTTTTGCGAGGATTTGTCGACTTTTTGTATGAAATTAATAGCTTGCCAATTAAACATGTCTATATTGAGTACGTATTTGAATGATGTAAAAGAATTAATATTTTTTTTCGGTATTGCAGAAAAATATGGTAACATTTTATCAAAAAGTGATTCTCTCAAGAATTGGATCCTGAATAAAAATTTTAAAGGTCGCTCAAGCGATTTTTTAATTGTTTCTGCTAAAAATGGATACATGATCGAATTTTGAGCTGGTGTATCGCGACTATATTCGAACTAAAAATGCAATGTGAAATATTGATCTAAGAAGTGTTCAAATGAATTCAATCTTCGTAATTAACCGTCAATACTTATAAAATTATTAGATTACTTAATACGTACAGTAGTTCTGAAAAAATACGACGCATAAAAGAATAACGAACAAGTAAAAACTTGAATATTTTTAATTTTGTAAAAAAAAAAAAAATTTCAAAAGATATTACACCGAAACATGCGTGCCAACAGATCAACGGATCGGAAAATATTCCTTAAAAAATGATATCGAAGAAATACTCCAATAGCATCAGAATGCACCAAAAGTTTTTAAATAAAAGTACTCATAACGAAACGAGATTTTGAAACAAAAAAGTATACGTACAAAATTGCGAGAGCTAAAGTTTGTTGGAAAAAATCATTTTGGCCGAAGTACTATGCGAGTTTTTCTTTTATAATGTTTATTGATTACGAATTATATCTCGAGAGCAATAGATAAAAAAAAAATTGGTGAAGTACTTATGAAATTTTTTTTTCTCAAATCAAATATCTTTTCGCTCGAAATTATTTCGCATCACTTGATTCCGTTTTGGGTTATTGCACGTGCAAATAGTACTTTCATATATTTAAGGTCTTTACCATTCTAGGGTGATTTAAAACCATATATAATTCAAACCTAGGGTGGTACCATACACCATTCTCTCAGTTATATAAAAACGGAGAGAGTAGTTTACAAATAAACGTTATTATTGCATGCAAGGGACATTTTATGGTAAATGAGAAGAGGCACCGTTTTCGACTCCGTTCTAGAGTTTACGTTCAGAAAAATGGATTGTTGGGGCTAGGGTTAATAAAAAAAAAATTATTTATTTAGGCACTATGCAAAAGTTTATTTATTGAATTACACTTTATTTTTGCATTATCACTCTTCTATCTATATATATAAAAGTCACTTTAACCCAAAGTTGAAACTGACCGCGATCTTTATAACCTCACGACAAAGATATTAAATAATCATCGAATACGAGTTTATCATACACCATTCTCTTAACTATAAAAAAAAAAAAACGGAGAATGATTTCTAAATAAACCTTATTATTGCATTCGAGGAACATTTTATGGTAAAAGAGAAAAGGTATCGTTTTCGACTCCGTTGTAGAGTTAGGTGTGGAAAATAAAAATTACAGGCTTAACAATAATAAAAAATACATATTTGTTTAAGCACTGTTCGAAATATGATTGAAATGAATTGCACTTTATTATTTTCGCACTATCACTTTCTTATTATAATAAAAAAGTCACTGTAACCAAAAATCGATCAAAACTGACCGCGATCTTTATAACCTGATGACTGTTCAACAATATAGTACGGTTGTCGGTTAGCTGTCATATCCAACGATCGATTGAATATTACCAGAGTTTTACCAATATCACTAGTGTCACTAGACAGCGACTACGAAAAAGACAGTTGCGCATCAAAATGTGTGCGAAAAAATGCTCAATTTTTCGGCACAACGAAAAAAAAAATATTAATATTTTTAGTACTATTTAAGCTACGACGTTCTAATTAGTGACGATCAAAAGAGAAAAAAAAATAAAAAAATATGTGAACTTAAATGAACCTCCAAGATGCTGTAATTTAGTTTATATTAAAGAAACAATTTTCGAGAACAAGTAGAATCACGGTCCTTCTGGTAAAAGTGTCTTGTGCGACTCGCTTCGTAAATGTACTTGTCACGAGTCGCTACCGCGACTCTTAATATAACGATCGTCAATGTTGAAAGAAAAATAAATGAATTCCATAACATTTATGACTTGAATTTGGTACGGAAGTTCGCATACAGAAGGCGAGTGTGGGAGGATTATGACGAGACGAGACGGGTTATGAGAGGGTAAAAGTGCGTGGCAAACGATTCATGTGGCGAAGCGAAAGCTTGCTCGTAGGTATGAGATTCCGTGAGAGCGAAAGGGTGAGAGGGCGAGACAAACTCATATATACGGGTGGTATGTATGGGATATTCGAGGCTAAATAAAGAGATTCGTGAAACGTCGAATCAATAATGAAAAATACTGAATCAAATATTTCTAGAGAGGTCTACGATAGGAAGAAATAGTTGTGAAAAGGTTATTACATAATATTACATAAATTAATAGATTAAAATAGAAGGTACTTTCAATATCCGTGCTGGACTGAATCGTTCGACCATCTGTCAATCATAGAGGTTGAAAGAATTAATAAAATATGAAGAAGTTTTTAGTGAAGGTTTTGAAAGGTTTCAGTCTCCAAAGTAAAAATTTCAAGTACTAAAAGTACGTATTTTAAATTAAATTCTCCATTTCGTTGAGCGCGTTTTTCTAAATATACCACCACCACACAACTGTATATAAATAATGCAGGCTCGGTTTGAGTTTCGCCTTGTGTTAACGTGAAAGCGTACACAGGGGCTCGGTTCTCATGCCCGAAAGATGAGTATAATATACACTAGTGTATATACAACACACGCATGGGGTGATCTTGTGTTCCCGCATTAATATATGATGCAAGGGGATGAAGTGATGGAAATACGCGAGGTACGGAGTGCCTCGCGAGGGAGGCTAACAGGGCGAAATGGTAGGCCAGGGAGGGTTAAAGCGTTTTCAAGTTTCCGGAAGCGTGCGAACTTCTCTCGTAGAGACAAGAGTTCCTTACAGGGTAATTTCTCCACTGCACGCGGTGCACGATGTTCCACGTTTGTATAGATATTACGTGAGCACGTGTCTACACGCATTTTGGTATATTCTATAAATTAGCAAGACAGGAAAACCGTCAAGAGGAGTGGCTTCAACATCTTCGGAACGCCCTCTGGGCTCTTTCGTAATGATATCCAAAGAGAACAGTCCACTTATTCATTCTGTCGACAACCTTGGACAAAAAAAAATCGTGAAATATATTGGATAATTCATGACGAATCGGTCAATCAGTGTAAGACAGTAATTTAACGTTAAATATATTATTCCAAAATACTCCTCGAAATAACGATATCAATAAAATCATTTGACCTTAATAATATTCTTCTAGCTGATCATAATATTTTTTCTTATTATACAATGTTGGTGAACGAAGCAAAGCGTTTGTTCTTACATATACAGTCAAAAAATGGTTCGAGTGTATAAATGAATAAATGATCTCTTCATCTAATTTGTTCACTACAGCTCGAAATTATTGATGAATCAGGGGAGATAGATTTTAAACGAAATATTTCATAGAGTCAAGCGATATATACTGTAAAAAAATTATTTGATCCAAGTCATTCGTATTTACTAATAAATCAAGTTTGAGCCAAATAAATTTATTTCAATCAAAGATGGATTTATTTCATCCAGATACCGAATTACTGGATAATATACAAATAATCGATTTACTTGTATCAAGTACATTTTTTTTACAGTGTATATATAGTCCTTGAAACATATACAGTATTTATAGAGAACGGATGCTTGGGTTATTAGCATTTTATTTATTTATTTCATCCCCAAGACCTGGAAAGAGAATGAGGTTGCGCGCTAGCTCGCTCTCTTATTTGTATTACACTCGCTCCTTTATGCATAACCACGCATACACAGCACGAGTATACGAGGATCAAAAAGTTCTCCACGCAGGGCCCAGGAGTATCGCGCTATATCCGGTAGCTGGTAAATGTTAGCCCTCGACTAAAGTCATGAGAAAATGAGATAATCGTGATGCTTATTACAGGTGTGTATGACGTACGACATATCCAAGTTCGTGCTATGAATTAATCGCAATCTCCATAAAATTTGATGATGATAAAACACCGTCTTGAATTTCAAAAATAACTATTCTACTTAAAAATGTGAAACTCTCGGTAGTTTTACGATATTAACACAACATTATCGTTAAAAAAAGATGGGCATTAACAAAATGAGTAAATTTGAAGATATTTTTTGCTATTTATATTTTATGATTCGTTTTTTAAATAACGCAGGGACTTACTTGATATTACTTGATATTAAATTGAATGTGAAATAGTACGTCCGTTGCCTTACTTACTTACTTAATAATACTTACTTACTTACTTACTTACTTAATATTAGGGACTTACTTGATATTAAATTGAATGTGAAATAGTATGTCCGTTGGAGTTATTCACATGATCCTGGACAATATTATTATTTTCGTCTCCGAATTCAACTTAATTTAGAATTTTTATAGAAATCCCAAAACTGTACTACATCATACTTTTCTGTACTCCATTATATATATTAGTCTATATATATGTATAATGTGTACTCTCCTTGACACCAGCCTGGGGATATTAAATAAAGAGTCCCCTTGGTCCCTCGGGAAGTCCCGAGGTCATAACCCTCCCGTCTTTCGCATTTCGTTCCCATCCCTATCGTCGATCTAGCGAATGAAGGATATGGGCTCTTTCTCCATCCCAAGGTATATCCAATACATACGAAGAGACTGGATCCTGTACTGCCTTTCGCTTGCCAACCAAAAAGACTCTGCATTACAACCCCCATCCATGCTAACTTACCTAATATTTAGTCCTGCTAGTATTATAGACTCGAAGCTTGCACGACTTTTTTTCCCTCGTGCCTCGTGGCAAAAGTAAAACGAGCGATATACTACAAATATTCCAAAGACCCTACGAATTGCCATTGAGCACGCACCAACAATGGCAAATCCGAAGAAAGCGAGGAGATTATGAACATGTCGATATCAACGTCCTTCGCCAGTATCGTTAAGATATTCCTCTATGTATTGAAATTTCATTCGCCTTGTATGACCAGCAATAAAATTTTACGTCAATGAAATATTTATTGCCAAGCATTATTAAAAAAAAAACTGTAAGAATTGTGTTGGTAAATATCTCAAACATACACAAATAAATATCAACAATTGATCGCATTGAGATTTGGACTCCCCCAGTGTTGAAATTTACGAAATGAAAGGGATATATATTCTTGTGAAACAAGACCAACAATGAATAAAAAGAAAGTTTCGTACGAAAATTTTCAAGAATAGTTTGCGGTTAAACTATTCGATAAGCCGGCTCGCCACGATTGAGCAAACGATAGAATAAAAATGGAGGAAGCGATCTTGAATAAGAATGGAAATCGGCTGGAAGTGACTCGGAAAAGCTTGGTCACAGCAGGAATAAAAAATATTCGTGAGCGAGCGAGAGACCGAGAGGAAGATGGAGAAAGATAGAAAGAGAGAATGAAAGGAATAGAACGAGAGAAAATCATAAAGGTAGAGAGAAAAAGGGAGAAAATGGAATAAGAAGAGCAGAAGGTGCAGGAGTAAACTAGGTAGCTGCTAAAGCTAGCCAAGGATATACTCCGTGAAAGAGAGAATGAGCGAGTGTAACTTGTTCGCCAGGCTTAATCGCAGAGGAGAAGTTCGGTAATGGCAGCTTGGAAAGTGCTCTCCGGCGAATGAGGCTAATGCCTTCTCTCGCGAGCTTTCGCCTCCGTTACCTCGCATTAAAACTTGGACAAATATTGTGGTTTGCGGAACAGACCGAGAGGGAAAAAGTGAAGGATGAAATAGCTGCAGCAAAGAATGGGAGGGAAGCTGGGAAAAACGGGGTTAAATATTGTTCGGTGTAATGTACGTCATTTTTGGCTGCATATTTCATGCCTGTATAATCCTAATAAAAGATCCATCATTCATGTTCTCTCTCTCTTTCCCTCTCTCTTTCATCTCTTCGTTGTGAGATGATAGGTACGACGAAAGCTCATATAGAACTAAATGAGGTAGTTGGTGCTACTCAACATAGTTTACCTCAGTTACGTATTACACCCCATACTTCGTGACGTAACTCATGAAATTTCGAAAAGTTTCCTTCCCGCTTGCTCAAGCGTTGTCAGATGGTTAAGCTTAGGTGAATTGCATTTTTTGCTTTGTTTGAAGAAAGTTAATGCATTTCAATATTCGTCCATTTCTTTTTACTTGGTTTAAACTTACTGTGGGCCTTTCAAATACTTGGGTGAAAGAAAACTTTGCTCGAACTACTTGGCATGAAAATATCCGCATGGGCACTCTTTGTGCTCCAAAATTTCAGACTTATACAACCATAAAATGTACAGATTTTGAAGATGTTTGGTGAAAAATACAAATAAAAATACATTCGTTCGCCTATCTCGTAATCTACAGTATACATGAGTCATTACATTTATATTTATTGTTAACGAGAAGAATATATTTCCGCATGTGGTAACGATGTTAATCTTTGACTCCAGAGTGTCTATGATGTCTTTTGAAAATTGCTTGTACATAGATATGGGGTCGTCGCATAAAGTGTAACGGGAAAAAAGGTGGATACATATATCAGCTGCATGCCATAAGCGCGTCAAGGACTTTCCCTCTCTCTTTCTTTTTAATTTTTTCCTCGGTATGTTATGCTTTACTGTACCGCACTATCGTGAACCGGAGACCGGTAATTGGCTTCGTAGTGCCTTTTACGTAGGCAAATTGTGTTAATAAATCGTGCGGAGCCAGTCGTGGCAGAATAGAGGGCACACACACATATATACACAGAGCGCGTATTGCCCGCGAGTTGCCTGGGCCAACGTAATTTACAACAGGGAGGTGTACGCGAGGTGGCGATAATTAATTTATACCAGGGTCTACGCGCTTGGCGACGTCGATGTATATATACAAAAAGGTTGGCCACTTTCCCTTGGGGCGCGTTGAGGAACAGAGGCCAAAGTCGAAGCACCACCATCATATCAGAGAGAGAGAGAGAGAGAGAGAGAGAGAGAGAGAGAGAGAGAGAGAGAGAGAGAAAGAGAGAGAGAGAGAGAGAGAGAGAATTCTTGATACGATGGTAAGCGTTGAACTCAGGAAAGGGTAATTATTGTCGAACGTGCCGAAGAAATTGATCGGAGAGATGGTCGTGCCTGAGTGAAATGCTTTTGCGCTCTAGTGCGATATTTCATATTGCCTAACGTGCTTCAAAATTGCAGAATTAAGAAAGAATTGTTAATTTGAATGATTTTAAATGTGTTTCTTTGCCAAAAAAGATTATTGGATTAGCGATGGCGACAAAAAAATTGTGGCGAATTAAGGATTTTCGCGTTATTCTTTTTGTCTTGACATTTGCACCATGAAATATCATGTGAGCACAAAATAACAACACGTACGGCAGCTTTATATGTATACATACACATTGAATAGCTAACATATATAATGTGTACGAGAGTGCAACATGTCTTTTGCACCACCACAATCCCCCGTTCACCCCTTACCACCGAGGCACGTCGTATATTATTACATCGTCGATTTCACGAGAAAATATATATAATATGCGCGTATGTAAACTGTTGCGAGGTAGAGAGAAAAAAGATTGAGAGAGAGTGAGAGACAATGCATCAGCAAAGAGACTCGTGTAGCGCGACGCCGTTATGAGGCCTCACGACGATAAATGTTTTGCCGATGTTTTTCCCCCGAGCGGAGCGGTTGTAGCAACGATATGATTCATGAACGATGCGAAGGCTCGCGTCAGAGTATTTACGAGAGCACGCTGGGCGCTTTTGCAGAAATGAAATTTATACCATCCCCCATAGCTGTGCATGTGGCTCGCACGAGCTCCCGCAACAACCACGACTCATCCAGTCATTTTTTTTATGTGCACATACACATGTATGTTTACCTACATTCAATAAGCCTGCCGACTCTTCAATGAAACTATAGCAAGTTAGGTCTTTTTTCCACCCACCCTGTTAGAGTACAATCCACATCAACAGCTTGACAGGATTATCGATTTTACTCCGGAGGATGGACGAACAAGAGGTCTAACCACTCTATATTCGTTGATGCCAATGGTGAGTATCGTATTTCAGTTTTGACCCCACGCACATGAAAAACTAACTTAAAAACGAGTAACTCGCATGGCAATATTGAGCCTCCTGTCCATCCAATACAAGCGAACTGTAACACTAAACCATTATGCTCTTTCGGGGATGTACTGATCGAGTATCGAATTTCTATGTACATCAAAATAAATCAGGTAGAGGCCAGATGGCGATCAAAATTGCGAGGAATTTAAGTTATTCTACTTCCAATTTACCGATTATAAATTTAGTTTTGATTCCATTATTGGTGCCGTGAGCTTTACTGTGTCACTTAAACTTGTGATGCGAAAATGCTTGGTGTTATTCGTAGACCGAACGACCTGAACAAAATAATTGGTAGTTACATTATTTGACCAGGGAGTGCCAAAACAATGATTTGTGACCCTAGTTCGTTTAACCCGGATGCATACACATGACTACTCATTAGGAATACCCTAGGGGCACGGGGTTAAGGGGAATTTTTTAAGAGAGGACTTAACGGACTAAGTTCATCACTGGTTGGCTGCCCGAGGGAATTTCGGATCATCACTATAGCTCAAAGTATATGAGCTATGTATTTTTACTTGGAGGATATGAAATTGATTTGATAAAGCTGATGCACGACGAAGTAAATGAGTAGATGAGCAAAACGGAAGAAATTGTTCTGATAGTACATTTTTTTCCAAATAAATGGTCGGGCCTACCCTCTTTGCTGGATTAAATTGTTGGCTAATGGTCTTCATCTACAGGAATTTCATCACTTTACTTCGATGGCCTTAATACACCTCATGGAGATAAATGAAAGAGGTCGACGGGAAAAAAAGAGGAGGTCCAAGTTGACGAGTAATAGTGAAACAAATACACTTTCATAACGAGAATAACAATGAATTTTTATTAGCTTGATGTTGAAACACGATGATCCGGTAGTGTTGCCAGTTCCACATAGGACTGGAAGGAATATCCAAGCGGAAGAGGGTCTTTGGTTAGGTCGTTATTTCTACGGAATAACAAACCGCGTGATTCTTGCAAGGAGAGGTCGCCAACGCATCAGTTGCGTGTGCTATATTGTGAGGTTGGCTACGAGGGTGGATAATGGGACATTCGCAAAAAGCTTGTGAGTATAGCCAGACCGGAGTAATAGACACATTTCCTTTTGGAGGGAGCGAAGGAAGAGAAAGAAAGAACTGAAAGTCCAGACGAAGAAGTGCGATAAAAGGCAGTTGGTGTGGTTGTTATCTAGGGTAAGATTGAGGTAGAAAGTACCCGCAGCAGCGAAGAAGAACGTACTTGCCAGGTTGAACCGTAAAGAATGGTTTCTTGGGATATGGCCTCTTTGTAACCAGGGCGTTTACAGGTTGGAAGTTAATAAAGAAATATACAAGGTGACCAGCCAGAGCATTTAATATCAATTTGTTGGTGGTGCGGTATCCCCTCCTTTCGTTCAACCTCAGGCAGTGTTTTCTCGGCTCTCATAGTCCATGTTGGCTCGTGTCACTGCTTCTGCGCGCTCGTTCATGATGTTTGTTAGCTAGATAGACTATATGGAGACCAGAAGCCTTTTTTTCTTTTGGACGAGGAAACAGGGTGCGTCTCGAGGGTCGGTTGCTCGAGCTTCACGAGTCTTACTGTGACTAACTATAGTTGCTTTTGGTGGGAGGAGACGCGAGGTTAGTAACAATGAGGGTGGATACGAGGGACGAAGAAGACAATGACGAAAAGGGACTACTATATCACCAAGAACGAAGTTTTTTGACAAAAAAATGTGGAGTGGGCTTCCGAAGGAGCAAAAAGGATAGAGCTAGCAAAGGATCACGGGGCAGGTTAAAGCTGCTGTAGGAATTACAGTAGCTTCCAGAGCCAAGAAAGCCCCGGTTGCGGGAGTAAACTGCCAAGTGTGCAAAAGAGAAAAGAAAAACATTACCCCTGGAATCCTAGAATGCACTATAAGGGGTCCATTCGGTTCCTATCTTTGGCTTCTCCTTCTACCGTATCGACTTCATAAACAAAATTGTTTAAGCCCCCTGAAAATAAGTCTTGTGGAATGAAAAAAAAACCAGTGATCCCTATGTAATTCTCGCAATCTTCGATACTATTTTTCATTGGATTATATTATCAACGAGATAGCAGAACAACCAGTGTGGACTGGGGGAAATGAAGGAAGCTTGTCAAGACTGCGAACTAATGATTATTAGAGATAGTAAATAATGCAAACATGATAAGACAGAGTGAGGAAACAGATCAAGTCATTTATTCTTCTCGAAAATAATCTTTATGGGTTACGAAATGTTAGTTATACCGTTCAGTAATTTCATTTATCGTCGTCATCGTCGTGGTGCATATGTTTAACAGTTAATAAAAAAAGAAGATAAGTAGCTAAATTTCCTATTGAAATACATAGTTTGCAGATATGCAAATTTTGCATATAGAGTCAACGTGATCTGTATGTGCTAATCAATCCTGTATAATATGTATTGAGTGGCAGCTAGCGGTTGTTATAAGTCGTGTTTTCTCTTTTGCTAAAAGCAATATTATAATTCTCAGAGCTCAGAAAATTCCTACAAAAGCGACATTAGCGGCGTCAAAGTGCGGAAGTAGAGGGGATCCCAAATGGAGGAGGTAGCTGTAATTAATATCCCAGAGTAATATCGTACAGCGTTGGGATGTTATATATACGATCGAAGTACATACTTTAGTTGCAATATATTATACTACAATGCATAAGACATATGACACCACTGCACCACAAAGGATGCATATAAAATAGGAGGATGAAAACTCCGGTGTGAAACGATACGCCTTGAAAATACCGAAATAGTTATTTGTATCGGCCGTGTACGTTCATAATCTCGGTATTAAAATCACGTGATTCTCCTCAACTGCTCCACTTATTCACCCACATTTCGAATTCTCGTTAGCGCAAGACCACGTAATGAAATTGAAATAGAAATGAAAGTTAGAATTTATGACAAACGGATGAGCGATGAGTGAAGTTGCCGTGTAGGGCATTTCGACTGACAGCCTTAAGAAAAATTAGTGTATCATTTAAAGAAGTAGTATATATGTAAAACATCCTTTCGAAAAGTGGCTAAGAGTTTTCATTTTCGAAAGGATCAAAGCGAAAAATCTAACATTTATTATGTGGGTTGCTTTAGCAAAAAGATTCATGAAAATTGATGCATCATGACATAGAGGCCATTCAGATATTTGATATACCGTCGAGTTCTACAGAGAAATGTAGTTGGCTTACGTATCTCATACTTTCATTGTTCACGTACGTTTGTACAATGTTGGATATTCCGTGATGTGAGGTGCACAAAAGGGACTCGAGTCAATTAGTATGTTTTCGATAGACATACCTGATGTATACCATGACGCGGATAATCTTTTGAAACAATTATCATTCGTGTGAGAAACTGCTCCTCGCAGTGAATAATGAGACGTCACCGGAAAAAGAGAGAGAAAGTTAAGGAAATGATATTTCGCATACACTTTTCTACAGATTATGGGATACGTATTTTGGAGACTGCTAACAAAAATAAAACAAGCCTGGCAGGATGAGAAGTTGGCTCATCTGCAAATAAATATTCAAAGAAAGTTGTCAATAGTGTCAGCCTGCGTCTAATTTAATCCATGAAAACAGGTCTATCTAAATAACAATTGATTCTCAAACTTCATGAATAATAAATATGCCGAGGAAACCGCTGTGTTTTATATTTTATAGGAAATCAATACAGTGACCTCAGTGAATCTATACCTCTAATAAAAATCTTCCAATTAATTGAAAATACAGATATATTACAGTACAGTTGTTCTATACAAAAAGAACCAGAATAAAAATAAGGATGAACAAAAATTCGGATACAAAAAAAAATGTCGAACGAAAAAAATTAGATTGAAAAAAAAATTTCGGCCGAGCTACTTGGCGAGTTTTTTTGATTAATTTATATAATGTGATTAATTTAATTTAATTCGCTTAATTCACTCATGATTACCAACTCGCCAAGTACCTTAGCCGAAATTTTTTTTTCAATCTAATTTTTTTCGATTGAAATTTTTTTGTATCCGAATTTTTTTTCATTCTTATTTTTTATTCTGTTTTTTTGTGCAGAACAACTGTACTGTAGTATCTGTATTTTCAATAAATTGGAAGATTTTTTATTAGAGGTTACCAGGCCTTAATGTATTTTACTATTAATGTTTTTATAGTTTTAATTTATTTTTGTAAAGTTTAGACTTCATTTTTGGTCGGATTTGAATTGGCATCTTTTATGAGATTATGATTTTATTGGTAAATTTTTGTAACACTCTCTTAAAACTTTTTTGAGTTTTTAATTTATTGAAAAAAATGTTGTGGGGTTCTCCTATAATTTTTGAGAGATTTGATGTGAATTAGAGAATTTTTGCTAGGTTGGTTTTTTTGGGAGGAAATCTCTTTTATAACTTTTTGTTACGGTTTCGTGTTCAGAAGGAAATTTTTTACTGGAACAATTATTTGGGGGGAGTAAATGTATACCTAGCCAAAAACAGCATAAATGCTGTGAAAAAAGGTGAGACAAGTACATTTATGCCCCCCAAATAGTCGTTCCAGTTAATCCCCCCCACCACCCAGTGACAAAATACCGTTCCCCACAAAAATTTACAAAAACCCGTCTAAGTCGTTCATGCAAAGATCTCCGCACAAAAATCCTTTCTAAAAACAAATTCATCATACAAAGTTTTATGGGTAACTGCTCTCATTATCTTATCAAATTAAGTCAAATTGTACAGAGGTGATAATTTTATTCTCATAAATGTTGTACTTTCACAAAAAGTTGATAAATAAATAAAGATCTACTAAAGTATATGTGGCCAAGTACGTGGGATTTTATTATGTTTATAAAATCTCCAATTATGTTCATATGCCATTTCTCTAATTAATGCTTTATTACAGCGAATTATTATCCTATGACTTGGAACTACAAGGGCTTTAAAAAAAATACAGAATTGCATTAGCCTGCATGAGCTTGAACGCTGCCACACTCTCATTTGTAATATTTGTAGTACAGTTTTATTGGTAACAAATTGATAAAAGTTTACTATCATACGTAGAGCGGATACGCACAGAGTACTTGTCCGGCCCGAAAATTTTTCGACTAGTCAGCTAAAAATATGCTTTTTTGTTCACGGCAAATTCTTCAACCACTCCGAACATTCGGATCTCCTGATGCAGATTCGAATCTTACCCGCCTTGGAATGCAATCAATTGATGACCGCTTTTACATGGCAGGCTTATTTCGTTTTGTGAAACCTGTTGTAGTAAAAACCGGTGTAAAAATGCGTGTAAATGGTACCGGATTACTTATTTCGGGTGTACAGTACCGTTTAGACGTTCTGTAACTCCAGTTTTCCCCCCGGTGTTACAAAACCGGAATAAACGTGCCGTGTAATAACGTGAGATATGCTCCACATGAGCATCGATTGATCGATAACAATTTGTTAAAGGAATGGAGGATAATTTGGGATACAAAACAATCCGCATATTGTGATTCCAAATTAGCTGTGCTTATTTTACTAGTTAAGAGTATGGATCAGTCACCTAACCTCACCTCGAGTTTTTGAAATTGAAATTCTTCGACACCGTTTGACCGAATACAAAAAAGTTCTGTCAGTGGACGCGGGATGATGGCAAAAATCCGCTGACAGGGCCTTTTTGTAATCGGTGAAACCGTGGCGAAGAATTTCACTTTCGAAATTTGCAGCTATCTCTCTCGCACTCACGGTGGCGAGATACCGACTGACCCATACTCTTATTGCCAAAATGTATGGTAGATTAATGTTGACTTATGTGACAAACTGTATGGAAAATTTTCGGGCCTGACAAGTACTCTGTGCGTATCCGCTCTACGTATGACAGTAAACTTTTATCAATTTGTTACCAATAAAACTGTACTACAAATATTACAAATGAGAGTGTGGCAGCGTTCAAGCTCACGCAGACTAATGCAATTCTGTATTTTTTTTAAAGCCCTTGTAGTTCCAAGTCATAGGATAATAATTCGCTGTAATAAAGCATTAATTAGAGAAATGGCATATGAACATAATTGGACATTTTATAAACATAATAAAATCCCACGTACTTGGCCACATATACTTTAGTAGATCTTTATTTATTTATCAACTTTTTGTGAAAGTACAACATTTACGAGAATGAAATTATCACCTCTGTAAAATTTGACTTCATTTGATAAGATAATGAGAGCAGTTACCCATAAAACTTTGTATGATGAGTTTGTTTTTAGAAAGGATTTTTGTGCGGAGATCTTTGCATGAACGACTTAGACGGGATTTTGTAAATTTTTGTGGGGAATGGTATTTTGGCACTGGGTG
Organism: Rhimphoctona megacephalus; assembly: GCA_963989365.1. Classification (NCBI taxonomy): domain Eukaryota; kingdom Metazoa; phylum Arthropoda; class Insecta; order Hymenoptera; family Ichneumonidae; genus Rhimphoctona; species Rhimphoctona megacephalus. Next base: position 33,266,697 of record OZ022414.1, on the reverse strand, counting down.
GTGGGGGGGATTAACTGGAACGACTATTTGGGGGGCATAAATGTACTTGTCTCACCTTTTTTCACAGCATTTATGCTGTTTTTGGCTAGGATTTGTCGACTTTTTGTATGGAAGTCATAGCTTATTAATTAAACATGTCAATATTGTGTACGTACTCGGGTATGAAATTCATAGCTTGCCAATTAAACATGTCTATATTATGTATGTATCTGAGTGATGCAAAAGAATTGACATTTTTTTCGGCATTGCAGCAAAATATGGTAACATTTTATCAAAAAGTGATTCTCTCAAGAATTGAATCCTGAATAAAAATTTTAGAGGTCGCTCAAGCGATTTTTTAATAATTTCAGCTAAAAATGGGTACATGAACGAATTGCGAGCTGGTGTATCGCGACTATATTCGGACTAAAAATACAATGTGAAATATTAATCTAAGAAATGTTCAAATGAATTCAATCTTCTAATTAACCATCAATACTTATAAAATTATTAGATTACTTAAAACGTACAGTCATTCTGAGAAGATACGACGCATAAAAGAACAACGAACAAGTAAAAAATTGACTTTTTTTTAAATATAGTAAAAAAAAATTCAAAAAATATTGCACCGAAACATCCGTGCCAACAGATCAACAGATCGGAAAATATTCCATAAAAAATGATGCCGAAGAAATACTCCAATAGCATCAGAATGCACCAAAAGTTTTTAAATATAAGTAATCATAACGAAATGAGCTTTTGAAACAAAAAAGTATACGTACAAAATTGCGAGAGCTAAAGTTTGATTGGAAAAAATAATTTTGGCCGAAGTACTATGCGAGTTTTTCTTTTATAATGTTTATTGATTACGAATTATATCTCGTGAGCAATAGATAAAAAAAAAATTGGTGAAGTACTTATGAAATTTTTTTTTCTCAAATCAAATATCTTTTCGCTCAAAATTATTTCGCATCGCTTAATTCCATTTTGGGTTGCAAGTGCAAATAGTATTTTCATGTATTTAAGGTCTCTACCACTCTAGGGTGGTTTAAAACCATATATAATTCAAACTTAGGATGATTCAAACGTAAGGTGGTATCATACACCATTCTCTCAGTTATATAAAAAATGAAGAGAATGGTTTCCAAGTAAATTTTATTATTGCATGCAAGGGACATGTTATGGTAAAAGAGAAGAGGCACTGTTTTCGAGTCCTATCTAGAGTTTACGTTCGGAAAAATGAATTGTTGGGGCTAGGGTTAATAAAAAAAATTATTTTTTAAGGCACTGTTCAAACGTTTATTTATTAAATTACACTTTATTTTTTTGCACTATCACTCTTCTATATATATATAAGTCACTTTAATCAAAAGTTAAAACTGACCGCGATCTTTATAACCTCACGACAAAGATATTAAATATTCACCGAATACGAGTTTATCATATACCACTCTCTTCGTTATCAAAAAAACGAAGAGAACGGTCTCTAAATAAACCTTATTATTGTATTCGAGGAATATTTTATGGTAAAAGAGAAAAGGGATCGTTTTCGATTCCGTTGTAGAATTTACTTTCGGACAAAAATTGTAGGGGCTCGGTTTAATAAATAAAATTATTTATTTAGTCACTGTTCAATAGTTTATTAGCACACTTTATTTTCCCACTATCACTCTTCTATCCATAATAATAAAAGTCACTCTTTACTCGTCTATCTATCTATCTATAAACGCTACTCTAACCAAAATTTCAAATTGACCGCGATCTTTATAACCCCACGGCTATTAAGAAAGAATATTGGTCAGCTGTTATATGCACGATCGATCGAATGTCACCAGAATTTTCACCAATATCACTAGTATCACTAGACAGTGACTACGCAAAAAACAGTTGAGCATCAAAAATGTGTGCGAAAAAATGCTCAATTTTTCGGAGCAACGATTAAAAAAAAAAATTAATATTATCAATACGCTTTAAGCTACGAGGTTCTAATTAGTTATTTAATAAATATTAAAGAAACAATTTTTGAAAACAGGTAGAATCGTGCTGCTTCCTGTAAAAGTGTCTTGTAGCACTCGCTTGTAAATGTACTTGTCTCGAGTCGCTGCCGCGACTCTTAATACTTATTTAAACAGTGATTCTCTCAAGAACTGGATCCTGAATGAAAATTTTAAAGGTGGCTGGAGCGATTTTTTTATGATTTCGGCTACAAATGGATACATGATCGAATTTCGAGCTACTGCATCGTCACTATATCAGGACTAAAAATGCATTGTGAAATATTGATCTAAGAAGTATTTAAATGAATTCAATCTTCTTAATTAACCGTCAATATTTATAAAATTATTAAATTACTTAAAACGTACAGTAGTTCTGAAAAGATACGACGCATAAAAGAACCACGAAGAAGATCTTAAATTTTTTCGGATCGAAAAATATTCCATAAAAAATGATACCGAAAAAATACTCCAATAGTATCAAAATGCACTAAAAGTTTTTAAATAAATGAAATCATAACGAAACGATATTTCGAAGCAAAAAAAGTAGGCACCCAAAATTTCGAAAGCAAAAGTTTCATTGAAGAAAAGAATTTCGGCCGAAGTACTACGCGAGTTTTTCTTTTATAATGTTTATTGATCACGAATTGTATCTTATGAGCAATAGGTAAAAAAAAAAAAATTGGTGAAGTACATGAATTTTTTTTCTCAAATCAAATACCTTTTCGTTCATAATTATTTCGTATCACTTGATTCCATTTTGGGTTTCTTTCATTATAATTATTTTTACATTTCAAAACTTCTTGTGCATTTTATTTCCGATAGAATATTTTTTTATGTATTTATGCCCTTTTTGAGATTGCGAAACAACCAATTTATGCTAGCAAAGTTTCCTGCTAAAAGAATTTGAGCAGAAAAAGCTTTCGACCGTACTGCTTAATGAGGTTATAATAACGTTTATTAATCATGCATAGTACATTGTGTAATCTTATGCAACAAAAAAAAGCGATCTACTTTGAGCCAATTTTTTTCCAATGAATATTCTTCTTGCTTGAAACCATGTAAAATACCGACTAAGCCGCCATGAGTACAAAAGATATGTATATAACTTACTTATGAGATTATTCTTTCCACACAATTTCTTCGGGAACAATTCGTTGAAATCAATATGATGAACCCTTAATTCTCGTACTATCACTATTAAGTAATGCACTGACCAAAAATCACGGCTGTCGCTCTAACCAAAATGAAAACTGACGAAAAAAATATTGGTCAGCTGTCACTTACACGATTTTTATAACCTCACTTCTGTCACTCCATAACCATAAATGGGAAGTCAAAATTGTTCAGAAATATATAAGTATTGTCAGTGTCACATTCACGAAGGATCTCAAACATCACCAGATTTTTATACCAGTAGTATATTACTAGTGTCACTAGACAGCGGCTACGAAAAAAACATGAGCATCAAAAATGTGTACGAAAAAAGCCACACTTTTTTGATGCAAAATAAAATATTCATATTTTCAATAAGTGCGAAGCTACAGAGCTCTCAATAATCACGATCAAAAGAAAAAATACGTAAACTCGGATAATCCTTCAAAATACTGTAATTAATTAAATATTACAGAAACAGTTTTTAAAAGTTTTCGAAAACAATTGGGATCTGCGGTCCTTCAAGTAAAGGAATCTTGTAGCGATCTCGTCTTTGCTAGGTATATCTATATATAAATGTACTTGTCTCGAGTCGCTACCGCGACTCTTAATGCAAACAAAATGACGATGTCTCTTAAATGGCGCTTTCAATGTGTTGTGTCCGTGAAGACCATCACGTGGTGACGAGTTATCGAGAGGACGGGTATTTTGGGGATTATTGTCAATAATTGAGTCAAACTCCAACTCAATACTTAAAAACAAGTTAACGATAGGTTTATTGAGAAAATTAAAGTTTAAGGTACAAAGTCAAAGTATGTTTTTCTTGAGACCAATCGTTCAGAATTTTTATCGTAGACTGCCGACTTTGGGCATTGTCGCGACTTTTAATGATTCGATGGTTTGCCCCCTACTCTACCAATTTTACCCCCAACCAGGGTTCCAAATAATGCATTACTTTTTTCACTGCATTGTGATTTTCATTAACCATTAACGTGTTAAATTAATGGAGAATTTTTCCACCAACCATTAAAATTAATTGATTAATGGAGAGTTTTGCCATTAACCTTTAAAATTGATTGATTAATGGAGAATTTTTCCATTAATCATTAAAATTAATTAATTAATGGAGAATTTTTCCATTAACTTTTTAATTTAATTAATGAGTAAATATAAATAATTCCATTACCCATTACAATTAAATTGTAATAATCGAGGATTACTTGGTTACTGGTACCGGTAGAAGTTTCGGTTTGAGTCAAAATGACCCAATGGTAGTAATCAAGGTTTAATCGGTTACCAGTAGCGGCGTACCGGTTTTGGTCTGGGATAAAATGACCCAATGGTAGTAACCGATGTTTTCTCGGTTACGAGTAACATGAGCGGTTTTGTTCTGGGCGAAATGACCCAAGGGTAGTAACCAAAGCTTTCTCGGTTACAAGTAGCACGGGCGGTTCTGTTTTGGGTCAAAGTGGCCCAATGGTAGTAACCGGGATTTTATCTGTTACTGGTAGCGTCAGAAAATTTGGTCTAGGTCAAAAAGACCCAATGACAGTAACCGTGGGCTACTCGGTTACTAGTAGCCGTAGCATTGCTGATCTAGGCCAACAGAGCCTGGAGCCCCACACTGAAAACCCGATTTTGTTGAAATATTAAAATACATTGTTGGACGTATTCAACCAAATTATTTCGTCTAGGCAACGAAATTTTGAATGTTTTAATAAAACTTCGTTAAACTGAAACGCAACTTTGTTGATACAATAAAAATTTTGATGCCTAAACGAAATATTTTTGTCGGGCGTATCCAACAAAATATTTGATTGTTTCAACAAAATTGGGTTTTTAGTGCAAGATCTCTATTTCAGAAGCAGATCCGGGCAATGGCGGGCTCTTCAAGTTATAAAAACCCAAACTGCATCAATATTCGAACTGCGGAAGTTTTTTGACATTAAGTTAGTTGGTTGGCGCATGGGCTTGAAAACAAACAAACGAAATAAAACTTAAGTCTCGTTCTTTTGCGTCTTATTCGTTTCTCAAATCTCTTTAATCAAGTATATCTCAATTTTTATATGCACTTGTTTGCAGCGAATCGCATAATAAAATCGCACGAAATACAGCGTGATATAATGCTCGCATTTTTTACTGGTACACGACACATTAACTACTTAAAGGATATTCACTGTCACAATAATAAGTTATTGTAGGCATTTGAGCGCTGTTCACACAATTCAGACTGCGGCCTAGGAGCTATAATTTTGAATGTTGTGTTTGACGTAAGAAATATTTTTTAAAAAGATACAGCCTCTTTTAGACTCCTTAAGAAAATTCTTCAAAATAGTAGTCAAATATTTTTAACTCACTGCGTGAGTTTTTTATTCCTAAACGATTGTTGACATGATATTTTCTCAATGAATTTCGAATTTTTTATTTGCCTATATAATCATTATCGTTCTTATGATTTTCAATTATTTTGAAAAATGACTTCTCTTAATGGAAAAATTCTCTATTAACCATTTAATTTGAATGGTTAATGAAAAAGTTCCCCACTAATCAATTAATTTTAATGGTTAATGAAAAAGTTCTCCATTAACCAATTCATTTTAATAGTTAATCGAAAAATTCTCCATTAACCAAATCATTTTAATGGTTAATCGAAAAATTCTCCATTAACCAATTAATTTTAATGGTTAATGAACATAATTTCCATTACGGAATAAAAAAATAATGATGAATGCATTACTTTTTCATTAACAATTTCGCAACCCTGCCCCCAACCAATATTCATTGGTTCTCGATCGATCGGTGATGTGATGTCCCGTCAGCATTTTGGGGTGCTCGCGCTTATGAGGTCGATAGACTCACGCGCTGTGAATTGAGCATCAATTTTGTGCATTATTCGAATATATATTTTGTTCGTATTTTTCTTGTTGCCATGCGGGGCACAGCAAATGTTTACAGACCATCTATAGATGTTTAATTTTTCATGAGATCCCCTTGGAGGTGGTTCCACATTTTTTGGGATCTATTAAATGGGTGGGAGTAAGATTTTCGAATGATTAAAACTTCGAACGGCTAAAACTGCGAATTTTTAAATTGAAGAATAGTAGTATGCAGACAGATTAATTCTACTATAGCCTTTATGCTGGAAATAAAAAAATGAGAAATTAAAGAATTCGAAGTACATTTACGTCAAAAACAAAATATAACAGTAGCTCAAATGACGAAGGCTGTAATTTCAGTATTTCAGTATTTGACGAGTCGTCAAATACTGAAATCGGCAATATTATGAATATTCACAATTTCAAATATATTTTAACGGCGAGGTAACGTTAATTCGTGCAAAAAAAGGCAGATTTTTGTGAATTTTTTTTTACGACACAGTTAAAAACTATTTATTAAAACCAATGGTACATTAAAGTATAACATTCGAAGAATATTGTGTAAAATTTTTATGAAAAAATATTAAAAAATACGGCAATGGCAGCAATTATTCGGAAGCGTCTTGGAAAAAAGTAGAATTGCGGTGCCCCTCATAACTCGGTGCTGGATCATTTGAAATGAAAAAATCAAAGTTCTTTCATTAGATAATCGCTTTCCTCAGGTAACGCTGGGAGGATTTTTCGAAATTTCAATTTTTCACTTTGTGGGAACACTTTGAAATGAAAAACGCGATTTTTGCGAAAAAATCGGCTAATTTGTTATTGTGAAATAAGAAATATTAACAAATTTGAAAAAAAAAACTTTCCAGCGTTACCTCGTAAATTATGTATAGAAATAGTGTTCAAAATTTCAAAAGGATCGGTGCAGTAGTTTCGAAGTTATGAGGGGCACCGACTTTGAAAACGTGAATGTGGGAAAAACGCAGGCAAGTGTTTTCTGATGCGCTGAGTCATGTATGAGGTGCGGTTGCTTAAACCGCTGTATCTTCGTTAGTTTTGCTCCGATTCATCTCAAATTTTCACACAATATTCTTGAAAGGTTCTCCGTTCAGAAAATCAAATAAAAAAAATGCAAAAAAAAAGTTTAAAAACGTTACCTCGCCCTTAACGAAAGCCAAAATATTAATGTGGTCAAAATAGCGAACCACCAGAAAATTGAACGGTCGAAATAGCGAGAGCCTCTGGGCTGTAAAGTATTGCTTGTCATTCTTCGTACTTCACAACGTTCGCTATTATGTACTTCTAATTTTTAGTCATTCGAAAAATTCACTTTCGAATTATTCATACTATATATTTTGGTCTCTCAATAAAGGAATTGCTCTCCATTTAGAATTTAGAAAATATAAACTTCTTACATTTAGGACAATCTATATTATCTGCATTTGAAGTATAGACAGTCTGAATATATATTTTCGAATAAATGCGCGATCAAAGAAAATATATTACATCAAATACGCATTCAACTTAATATACTATCGAAAATATAAACTTCGAATTTCTTATTTTTCGTTAATCGAATGTTATGAATACTAAAATTTCGAAATATTAACCGTTCTACAATTTGGTTATTCTACATATTAACCCCCACCCTATTAAATGATTCCTCAGTTTGTCTCGTATACGCGCGAAAAGAAAACTCTCTCTCTCTCTCTCTCTCTCTCTCTCTCTCTCTCAACGATTATTAAAGCTTCGTGTGTCTCTTTGAGAAGCAAAGGACCCTCAAGCCGTCAATGTGTTGGTCCATAAGGAATAATGAAATCGAATAGCGAATCTTGCAAAAATTTTTTGATTCTTTGCAGTCAGAATAAATGTCACGTCGTTTTCCAGTGAAAAACGAATAGGTGCTTACTGCCTCGTTCGCTCGTGAAACACCCCTATCGTTTTCTTATTTCTTTTTGTTCCCTTTAGGTACCTCACGATTTTTTTTTCTACTTTTTTGTTTTTTCGCTGACAACACAGCGTGCGTGTCGAGCGTATCGCAGTAACATCCATGATCTCACTTTTATCGTACACTGAGACTCGAAAACGAGCAGATCTCTCGACTATGGAGTGCGTTTTTACGATTCTCTGTACCTATCACGGACCTGATCCCGGAAACCTGTACAAGGACCGGATCCCGGAAAGGTAAAAAAGCTCTCATGCCTCACTGCGAGCTCTCATATGGTTTTTCCCTTTTTTCAGGCTTCATCCCTGATTATGTTTCTCTCTTAAATATGAATTAGTTGACAAAAAAAATCTTGTAATTGTGAACCATCTGTACATCTGCTTTATCACAGAACATAGGTTCTAAACATTGAACAAGAAGAAAACATACACGCTTATTATAAATGAAGGAAAGTGCTCTATCGATGATTCATGACGAGGTATTAGGAATTGATATTCTGATTTAATTAAATTTCCAGGTTTATTCCTAGTCCACATTGGATAGAAGGATGGTTAATATTTGTCGTTGATTTTTTTATATTTAGAAACCGATCAGCCCGATAAAATAAGTTTCCATAGTAACTACTGTGAAAGATAAATAACAGTAACGTTTTTAAGGCTTTTGATCTGAAAACAGCCAGATAAAGGACAAAAATATCATAGATTATTTGGTTTTATAAACATTAATCGATAATGATTTGTGATCCAAATTTTCTCGTACATGCTTCGAACAAGAACATTATTTTCCGTTCTCTTCATCAATAATGCATTGAACTTAAAAGAATATCCTATGTACTATTGTCGAATTGATTGCAGAGTGCATTCCAGCAGAGTATTCAAATCTCCCTACGCGATTGAACTATTGGTTATATTGTAATTGAAAGAGATGTAATTGGATTTAAATCTTACAAAAGAGACGAGAGATTTTGCCTTGCTAGTATAAAGTAATTCTCGATTTTGTTTGATTGGCGAACCGTGAATGTATATGACTGTGGTACATTTAAATAGTAAAATTGAAATATCGAGTAAACGATGAATAAGGCTGACGAATGTCATATTATAAGAGGGGAAAAAGGAGGCGAGCATAAAAAGTAATGATGAAGAGCTAGAAGCTTCGCAATCATGGAAAATTGTAGAGGAAGAAAACACCGACCACAAGAGAGCACAAAGAGCTCCGAGCTAATTTGCGATCGAAAGATCTTAGTACGAATTGTATGCACGAGTTGGTCTTTATAGACTTTTAAAGGATAGCAATACTACGGTCTCCATTCTCTCTTTTTCTCCCTTCATCGCTGAATTCTTGTTTCTCCTTTGCAGTCGGGAAATATCGCGTCCACCGGAAGTCAGAGGCTCGAGGATATCTTCAGCATGGACTCGCGCAGACCCCTTACTTCCGGTTTTTCGCTTCTTCGACTAGCCCGAGGGCCCAGAGGGTACAGGAGAAATATCCTTTGTTACCCAAGCGCATTATGTCTGTGAGGGAAACATTTCAAAGTGTCCATACCACGACAAGCACCGAACCGCATTATCACGACTAAGGATGAGCATTCGACCTTTAGGGTTACGACCCTATATCATCACACACTTTTCATCTAACATCAGACAAGCGAACCTCTTTCAGATCATAGCCTTTTCTCCCCTGAAGCCAATTAAATCCAAATACTTTCACCTTTTATACTGATTTTTGCGAATCCATTTTTCTGTGCACATTCTTCGTTTGATTATTTTAACAATATATAATTGAATTATGGATTGATGGTTCGTGTTTATTTTTGGCTCGTAATTTTTTTTTTTATCTCATCAGAAAGAAAAGGTAATTGCGAAAACTTTTTTCTGCAGTACAGTAATTGCGAGTGAAAAAAATACATTTTCTTAGTAAAATGCACTTTCGAATACGGATCAAATTGAACAAGCTATAGGCCCACATTTATTATCAGAACCTGTTACAATAATTATACAGTCAATACTGCAAATAGTAATAAAAAAAATATTATCACACAGTGGGTATTTCATATAAAAAAGCTAAAAAATATAGGGTAGTTTTGGGCGGTTAATGGCCGAACAAGAGTGACTGCGGATATGTGCTTTGTGTACATTGTCAAGGGAATTAAAACATCGTTGATGTTGATGCATATTCAAGTGGAACAGTTTATCTAACATGGGAAAATGGTTCTCTGTTCGTTGCTATGAAAAATGAGAAAAAATGCAATAAAAAGGAAAACATAGATAACAAAAATTGCAACAAAAGAAGAAGAACAAAAATGGAGAACAAAACAAGCCAAACAGAACACAATTTCCTGAGTATACAGTTGGTTGTTTTATACGTATAACCACAAAGCATACACGAACTCCGGCAATATCCTGTTGTGGCTATTGGTACCGGTATGCCATTTCGGTGTTTATATCGAGAACTGCCGTGTGGGCTAATTAATCTCGGGGCAGGAAGTATATAGCGCATTCCGTTGAACTCAGGGGAAAAATGTAACAGTTAATATAAAGCCAGATAACGGGTGCGACCGTACTACAACCGTATATATGTGTAGGTACTAATGTACGTGCCGGAGGTTAATGCACGAACAAACGTCGTTTTCCCCGGAGCATATAGAAAAAGAGAAACGGGGAGGAAGAGAAAAGTAACAATAAAAACAATGAAAAAAAAAAAATATACATATAAAAAAAAACTTCGATAATGGTCATCAACCGCGGCGAATGAAGCAATCCGGAAAAGTTCGAGCTATGTTTTTCACCGTGTTTTCTCGGGATTCCAATATTTCACCGGATTCACCTGACACACAATAAATATCGTGGGTGTGGAAAATAATTGTTGCCTCTTCTATCGATGAATCGGGCTTTGAATGAATATATACATGATCTATATATATATGTTTTCATTTTAATAAAATGTGTACAATAAGAGAAAAAAACAATATTCTACAATTGCAAAAAAATAGCATGTGGAACTATCAACAATTATTTTATAAACATTCATAATCTGAAAAGTCTATTGATTTTTTTTGTAACACTCTGAGCCACTTTTTCATGTTTTCTCTTGGCAGGTAGTCAAAAGAATTTTCAAAAAATGTGTGCCATCTATATAAGAGTGTGAACAACATTAAAAAAAAAAAATGTTTCCTTCAAAATGTACGGAAACTGTAAGATACGTGATAGAATTTTTTATTCTTCGGTAATATCCGCGGATATATGACTCATCTCCGAGGTCTTAAAACCGTGGCGGATTTTTATATCTGCCGATATGTCGAAGTTGCTTGGTGATTTTTTTTCCTTTTTTTCTCTTCGTTGAATCCTCGTGAAACGTCCGATTTTCAACGTACACAAAAAAAAGTATATATACGATTTGGAAAGAATGGGATATAAAAGTCTCTCATACGTCGAGAACTGGAGAGCATCTTTATACATTTTATTATACAAAACGTAAGAAAAAACTATAAAGACTGGAAAAAAAAAATGTGACCTCGTAGATATTTGTGGGGCTACAAAGACTCGAGACAACTTCGAGTGAGATTTCGGAAGTATGGAACAACGAGATCCTGCAACAGGGATAACACGATGTGCTTATCCAATGTCTATATATATTATATACAGTCCGATGGTCTTGAGAGCAGTCACATCGGAAGTTTTCGAAACTTTGGGAAAATTATCGTCCGACATAGGAGCAGAAATCGCATAATAAAACAATCGAACTTCGCTCGAACGAGCACAAGAATCGAAGGGGTAGTTTGCAGTTAAGAATAATTTAAATTTTTGTAATTTTTTCCGTTCATCTCGTTGTTTTTTCGAGAATTATTGATCTTCTTGACGTCATATTATCGTGTACTATTCAAGTATCGTTCCCAAGGTTAGCAGAAATTGCCCCATCGCTCTTCTGAAGAATGTTGATCGAGAACCCCTGACCGTATCTCAGATCGATTATTATTTTCTCTTTGTCAAGAAAGTCTCTCAACTTGGCGACGTTGCTTATTGTTCATAGAGCTCCATCTTCGAGACGCCAATGGTTCAAGATTTGCCGAAGTTTACCACGAGATAAGGATAATATAAGATGTTGAGGGGTGAATGAAGAAGGGACTGAGAACGAGAGACTCTTGTCATGGATTGTACCCTTCGAGAAATCAACCCCCGTGCATTTCACGTACGGTGGTGTGTGTACATCTACTCTTTGTCTTTCTCTTTCTCAATATCTGTAGAAAAATCCCCAATTCAGTAGCGAAGATGAAGCGTAAAAGTTTAAAGGGGTTGTACCACGAGACAAGCGAAAGCTAAGGGTTGATATCATTGGTTTTTTTTTCTGAGTAGCTAAATTTATTATTTATAAAAAATATTCATAAATATATTTTGATAAATATCTAGAAATATATTTACGGGAATTTGAAAAATCAGGTCCGATGATTAGATAAAAAGTTGTTCTATTATTATGTAATTTTTTTCGAACGCAGAGACGATGAGAAAAAAAGTTTCGTTAAAAAATAAACTGTTTTCATATTGGTGAGAAAGAAGACTGGCAGGCACGATATACTCTGTGCTACAACCAATAATAGTAGCTTTACTAATAAAAGTCTGCCTCGATCCATAGAACCCGAAGAAAACCGCAGAACCACATTGTATTTTTCCCCTTCCGGGAGTATTATCCGCGATACGTGCTGAAGTCCGAAGGGCTAATAACGGTTGACCGGATAAATCTACGGTAGACGGTAAACAGTGGCAAAACATATTTCAATCAAAGTTTCTCGAGAGAGCTAATCTCGAGTAACCTGGTAGCTACGGGCACCACGAAATGTACTCACGATGTGGAGACGACGAAGAAGATAATGTTATATGACGATCGTTTTGTGTGTGGATACTAGGGAGGGAAAAGTTGAGTAATGGGCAAACGACCCTCCTACCTTTGCCCACATACAAATGCACTCTTTGTGAAAATATATGGTACATTCTGAGGCCAATGAAATAATTTTTTTTTAATACGTAAAAAATCCTAAGTGACTGTAGACTTATTTATAATTACGTTATATATAATATTTTTTTGTCATATTCAACCAGGAAGAAGTGAATAAGAAATATAACAACTAAAAAAAAAAACAGGCCCTGGTGTTCAATCTACACGCTGCGTTTATAACTTCGAACTAATAAAGACGATATTGTCGTTCATTTTTACGAAGATCACAAAAAAAAACATGTCTTCCATTTGTCCATTTCGTTGTTCGATACTGCACTCTAGGAGGATACTTTTTTCTCTCGGTGCTTCGAGAAGTCTGATGAGAATTTCCACGCTATCGATACGAGCGAGTCGTAAAAGCATGGCACAAATAAAAAAAAAGGTAGTATTCAGCGTTCGGAGAGTCCCATAATCATGAACAAAGTAACATTACGATAAAAACGCGTGATCGTAGTAATACTAAAAACAATAATAATTGTATGTGGAAAAAAGAATTTAAAGTTTCTGCCAATGGCGGGCAAAAAGGAAATGTAGCAGTAAGAATTGTTTATGGTCGTGTATACATTGACGAGATATATAGAAAACGAGCGAAATGTCTGCACATGGGGGATCCATTTGAAACACAACACTTTGCCCTTATTGGCGGCTTCGACACACCGTTTAACCCTAATCGGGTGTGCGAAGCAACGACCACAGAATAGGTGAGAAGGAAATTGAATCTGTTAAAAGAGCACGAGTGAGATGTACGAAGACGTAGAGAAGGGAATATACCAGAGAGAGAGAAGGAGAGATAGAGAGACACGCAAAGAGAAAGATAGTTGAAGAAAGACATAAAAACAATGGCAAAAGGGTTGGAAAGATACAAGGATAAACTTTGCACGACCATTACCGCAGTTGTGGAGAAGTATAGTCGCGCCCCGGTCGATGGAAAGGCGAATAATGGCAGTCGTAAATTCTTTACCGAGAGCAAAAAAGCCCCCCACCTTTCTTTTTTTACTCAGCCCTCTCACTTTGCGTTCTTTTCCTATTCGTCGTTTCTGACGTCGTCCGATTCTTTCAACATCGAGCCTTCTACGAGTCCATCTTGAACACGCTATTCCTCCCCCGCATATAACATCGTATATTATTCTATCTCCCTTTCTACTTGTTTCACTTTCCTCATTTTTCACCCTCGATTATTTTCCCTTTTGCTATTCTCTTTCAATTACAGAGCCTGGGGAGTCTTAATTGCTTGAGCACGAACTTCATATACATGTGACGTACTATATTGGTTTATGTAATATCACTATACCGTACTAAATTGTACTCACAAATGAATATATATATATATTATACAATCTGTAACTCGCCAGTTTGCATAGTCTGTGAAACATTTAGTAACCTTCTTTGATGCAGTCACAGCAGTCAATTCTGTGTATACATACGTCATTTACTCATCATCTTGTACTATGTTTTACACGTTCACGGTGAACAAATCCTTCTTGTTCATGGAATAAAGTCGTTGATTAAGTGAAACAAGAGGTTAGCCAGATTACTCTATTTGATTTTTGGGCATAAATATGTGGATTCGGCTAGAGGAATTCATTATTTTCCTAAAACTTCCGTTTATGAATAATTCTACGAGCTTCGTTAACCCAAAAACGGGTGGAATTAGTTCATTAGGAAACATGCACTGAAAAAGGCATAGTGCTGTGGATGGAGGCGTAGTTGGCTCAACTACGCCCTGAGGTTGGATACAGCGAAACCAATGGCATAGTTGACGCAACCTCCGCGCGTAGTTAAAGGTATTTCGATGAGCCAACTACGCCCGCAATTTGTGGTAAAACTTTAAATATTCAATAGAACCAAATCATTTTTTGAATAAAATTCAACAAATATTTGAAATAGTATCATCGCAATGCTCGGAAAATGGGGAAAAGTATTTCAGTCAATCGTATCAATCATGTTTGGATTAAATAGCATTGTGTAATCAAACCATACAATGATTATAGCGAACAATTATGTTTTTGAAATGACTGTAAGAAATATTTGATTTTTTTTTGATATATATATTTTTAAATATTTTTTTATTTGGTATTATTGATTTTATATTTTGCAACCTTCAATAGTAAATACGATTGATAGATTTTTTAAGTCCTCTTCTCTCTTGTAAGAGCGCCTATCCTGACCCCGACATAATTCGGTGGTAAAACCTTTTTATATCAACGTACTTTAGTTGTAGATACGGTCTTAGATCTTTTTACGTCGTAGAACATGGGTTCGAATTTTCTCAACGACCATCGGTCGGAGTGATCATTATTTGATGATTCAATGTCGGAGCCTTATGCATGAGCACATGGGCGGTGCGAGGCTTACGCAAGAGCGCTCCACCCCTGGCCCTCTAGCGGATTTCTGCAACACCAGAAATCCAGCCAGGGAATAAGGCTGTCCGATTATAATACATATAATTCGTGTTAAACAAAACTTATTGTTTGCTGAACGAAATTTCAGTAGTTTTAGCAAAAGGTTTATTTGTTTGAATAGTAACAAAAGATTTCATCAAAATTACTACTAGGTTAGCACAAATTTATCCAAATTACTATTAGCTTAATCATAAATTATATTCCGTTGACCTATGATGTCATTGAATTCAATTTACGTAGAGAAGTTTATTCGATGTTATTGTTTATCAAGTCACGGGCAAACCGTATGCAGCTCAACCTCCGTATGATTTTTTCAAATTCAATCGACTCTGTGTCTCAACTTTTGTTTTTTTTTTTTCAATGTAACCATTTATTACGGTTGCATCACATGAATTACACTCAACCCAAACAAATTAAAATTTAGCGGCAAAATCGTGGCATAGTTGTCTCAACGATATGACTTTCAATGGATGAACCACCGGATGATTAAATAAACGTAAT
This sequence comes from Rhimphoctona megacephalus, assembly GCA_963989365.1. NCBI lineage: Eukaryota > Metazoa > Arthropoda > Insecta > Hymenoptera > Ichneumonidae > Rhimphoctona > Rhimphoctona megacephalus. The sequence continues at coordinate 33,250,859 of OZ022414.1, read as the reverse complement.
ATGACTATTGGAGCAACGAGAATCGTCCAACTTCATCGCGTAGTTGGCAATACTTTAATTTTTTTTCAGTGTGTGGTTTTTGTGGTTTTAAGGAGGCTTCGTCACGAAAGGTTCACCAACAGAAAAAAATAATTTTTAAGTATATCGTAGATAAAGTATCCATATTTACGTATGCAAAGTTTCAAGTAAGGTCAACAACTAAATAAGAGAGATAAAAATTATTAAAGTTGGGATTTTTAACACAGAGCTTACGGAAAAGTCATCCTCAAAAGACTTGTATTAAGTGATATCTTCTCATTCATGCAACAAATATTGAACAAAAACTACAGTAACGTTAATCAGATTATAAGGATTACAAATACAATAAAAAACTTTTGGGTCAACGACTTATGTAAAAAGATATTTAATGGTAAAATGCTGAAAGACTTGAAGTTCTGACAGGTTTTGCAACCGTATAAAGACTCGGCAGCGTCGCTGAAATCAGGTGTTTTGTATATTGCAGAAGCGCATGCGCGAGATTTAAATCATCAGCTACCTACCTTACATTCGATTGTGATTGACGTATAGGTAGAAAAGTTGGTTTCATCGTAATAAAATAAATAATTTAATCGATTAATGGAACTTTATCTATTTCTTAATTAATGGAACAGTTATCTATTTCTCAAAAATAATGAAAAATTGATTTTTATTACAAAATGAATAGACATCTTAGAAATTTCATATCACATAGCGTTTACTAAAAATGATAAATATCTTAATACATTACTAAAACAAAATATATGTATCTAATCAAGTCTTTCTGAGCTGTTGAACTGTTTGATCAATGCATTTTTTCAATAAATAATATACTGTAAGCTCTTTTAAAAATCGAAAATTTTATACACAATAACACGCGACGACCCGCGGTCAGCTGGGTGTCATGAGTACGACAAAGAAATCGGAGGAGGGAGGGAGATGGAGAATTGCGACGTTGCCGTACTTCTCTCTGCAGTACCGTAACATAAAATTGTACTAATTTTACAGTATTTATTTATCAATGTGCAACTAACAATTTTTATATAAAATTACCAATAATATATTTATGATCAACTGTATCATGAAAAACATGCGAATTACTAAAAAAAGGGCCTTGCTTATGCGCTCTCGCAAACCGGCCCTACGTGACGGAGCTTCCTTAACGGACAACACCAATGTGACGGCTTCAAAAAATCGATTTTTTGAAAACCATTTTAAAAAATCTAAAATACTTTTAAGATTGAAATGCCGTTGGACCCAGGTCGAAAAAATAATTATTTTCGTAGATATTGAATATTTTTTGGAGCGGTGCAGTGGTCCGCGACGCTCGGGGTCCCAACTTTGAACGCGCTTTTCTCAAAAACACTTTTTTGAGTGCGGCACGCAGCAGAACTCGAGCAATTTTTATCCGATCGACTTCAAATTTTGACCGTATCAATAAAAGTAGATTATCTAGAGAAGTACATAAGATTTTTTCGATATCTCAATAATTATAAAAGTTATAGCCTATTTTCGACGAGAAATTTTGCTCAAAAATCATTCTTTAATTTCAAAGACGTGCCTATTTTTTAAAAATCAATATTTTTCCAAATCCCTATGTACTTCTCTTCAAAATATCATATTATTAACGAAAACACTCGGTATTTTTTTTCAGATCGACGTTGAAGAGAGTTCTGCTGCGTGCCGCGAACCACTACGGAGATGACGCGAGAGTTTCCCCAGCGCCACCATGCGGCGTGAAAAATGTGAAAAAAATGTTTTTTGATACATTAATAAACAAGGAACAAAACCCAAAAAAAATTTTTCGAATATCTCTTTTTTTCCCCACAAAAAAAAATTCTTGAAAAATGTCAAAAAAATAGGGGGTCACTGTGGTGTTGTCCGTTAACCATGTTTCCTAAAATTCCAATGAACGAGTGAGTATTGGGTTATAGGGAAACTGATTGTTTTCTTGACCCCTAAATTCTGGTTGTGATATTGACTTAATGAACTTTGCTACTGATCATCAAATTTTATAATAATCCAAACTCTCCTCTGGCCCCTCATCTATTTGAAGCTTATCCGATTGAATATACTGAGAATACTGCTAAACTCGTTAATACGGCAATCAGCCAATCAAAACAGATTGAGTTGAATTTTCACAGTATTTGAATGTTTGGAAACATGTTTCACAGAAAAATCCATCTTTCTTTCTCTCTTTTTTTTCTCGTTTGATTTCAATTCAATCGACTGTAAATTCCAGGATAAACGACTAGTAAAAGTAAAGTTCCTTATGTGATGTTGAAATGGTGCAACGAGTCGGATGCTGACCACGAAAAATCATGTACTTTGGGAAATGCAATCCATTGACGAATAAAGCTCCGGGATGAAGAAAAACCGTGATTTGTTACGAAGTAGTAGTGAGAGCATAGAAGGAATAGAGGAAAGTACTTAAAGAGTAAGAGTAAGAGTAAGAGAAACAGAAAGAGAGAGAGAGAGAGAGAGAGAGAGAGAGAGAGAGAACTAGAGAGATGAACTCAGTAGATTCGATTGTTAGATTTACAACGTTGAAGTACGGAAGCAAAAGGAGCTTGTTTGACTTATACATTTTTTCTCTATTTTTTGGTTGATCACCGGTAAAGCAGAGACATCTAAGCGTCTCTCTTTGCTGATGCGGATGGCATAAAGGACCAGATCCAATGAGTTTTTGTGGCTCCCCATGTATTCTGTATTCTAGATTCTCCAGTTCCTCGAGAGTCGCATACCTCAATTTCATCCACTAAGGAATCTCCCGTGCAGGTTGAATTCGATTTATTGATGGTTAGATGAGAACGCATTGGTTTTCTGCTCAGCAACGCAGTATATACAGCATGAAATTCGTACGAGTGCAGCAGCTTGTTTTCGTTTGAAGCGCAGTACGTGAATTTGCAGTTTGGGACCAAGATCGCTGTAACCTTTTTTAGGATTCAACCTGACCTAGATAAAAGTCGGGATATTGAAGCTGGCACCGTTAAAATGCAACAAAAAATTCTTTTAATTTATCAACTTAATTTCTTCTAATGCACTGCAAAAACAAACGCGTTGTTTCAACGCGTTTTAGGCGTGTAAATATTGAAGCCGATTTCTACACGCTTCTTGCCGTGTTACTGTACAAAATTACACGTTTGAGGCGTGTTGTAACAACATGGGCTAAGTACGTTTCATCAACGCAGAGCTCCATGTTGCATCAACGCGGTTCTTCGTGTTGCATCAACACGTTTCAAGCGTGTTCGATGTTAAAGCTCAAATATACATGGTTCCAGCCGTGTTGCTGTTCAATTGACATGCTTCACGCGTATTGTTGATATATGTTTGTAAAAAGGCCAAAAATCCGTTGGAAAAAAATTATTTTTCAAGTATTTATTCCATTTCTGCCACATGTGATCGTTTCAGATCATTTCGCATGCTCCTCAGATTAGTCGTATTGAAGAAGAATTCCTACCTATATCCGGAGATTTGAACTACTCTACCTACCTAACTTCATGTTCTAACGCACGCACGCTACCTATTACACTACCACGACCTTACGACTTTTTCGACTAAAAAGAATTTATATCATGCCTACTTTTTTGCTGGCTTGGTGGACTACCCATACCATAATCATATTTGGTATTCCCTGCTGCGTTTGGTGTAAACATAAACACTGCGCGCCAGTTTTATGTTGTCTAACGATGTGGTGGAATAAAAAATCCTTCGACGTGCTCACAAAATAACACATTTCACATTTAAAATTATCCACAATGATGATTCTAAGAGTGTTACCGGAACAAAACATACGCCATCTTGTATAAAACAACACGTATGCAACTACGTTGTTTTGTAGCGTATACCGTGTAGGTAAAAATGAACGTGTAGATTACGTAGTGTGTAGTTGTCCCGAAAGTGTGTTGTTTAGTAATATCTGTGTTGAATCAACACACATGAAAGGTGCTGAAAAATTTAAAAAACGGAATGTACCGTGTTGTCAAAAAGAACACGGCTCAGCGCGTTGTTTCAATGCGCCAAATCAAGCAAGATGTGTTGTTGCAACACGATTCGGTTAAACTACACACGTATTAGGTGTGTTATGTGTTGATTCAATGCATTTAACAACACGCTTGTTTTTACAGTGTGTTGTGTGAAATTTCTAGAAAAGTTTATGCTTTGATATGTATATAACTTTTCCAGTTTAATCAAAACTGAATATTTGATTAACAATTCAAGATTCAAAATTAACGGGAAAATTTTTAGTTGATGGCGCAGCTTAAACAATTTCCATGGAGAATCTCCATTCGCTTGAAGAAAAGTTCAATCGCAACTGACAAATTAAAGTACATCGCAAACAGCTGCATTGTACATTAAATCATGTGGATTATAGCATTTTGATTTGGAATCAGGTCATCAGCGTTCGTGTCTTATCAGCTGTAGACTTCTTTTTACGAAGGTGGACGAGGAAAAATATTGCTTAATGACAATTCAACCGTTCCCTGGAATAACGCTACAAACCGAGAAAAAAATCCGCGATCCTCAATCCGCTTGTTCGAAAAAAAACGTACAACTCTGTATGTATAGATATGAATTTATATATATGTAAATAGATGTTTTGTACGTGATTAAATACGTGATCGTGCTATGGGTTTAGTGGCAAGAGCTAATGGCCGATAAGATTTTATCGGCTGTCACTGGGTTCACCATTGGTAATATCTTTTCCAAACGCCATTACGCGGCTTTCATCCTCTTTCAGGATAAATGCGGGGCTAGTTTCTGCCCTGGCTTCGCTTGTATTAGCTTTTTCTCCCGAAGCTTGTAGCATATACACAAGCTCGTTTAAACATTTCCCCCAGAGTGGCTTTTCCCTCCTTTGTTCCCCCCTCCGTCACCCTCTCCCTCCCTCTCTCTCTCTCTCTCCCTCCCTCCCTCTCTCTCTCTCTCTCTCTCTCTCTCTCTCTCTCTCTCTCTCTCTCTCTCTCTCTCTCTCTCTCTCTCTCTCTCTCTTTCTCTCTATCCTTCTCTCACACAACGTTTCTCTCACGTGTTTCCAGTCATATGTGTGGAAAATATATATGGCGAGATGCGACATATACGAAGCTTTGGCACGAAACCAACGGGGTATGTGTCTCGAAATGTGTATACTAGTGTGCTTGGATGGATGTAGCGTGGAAAGTGTATGGTTTATATGCGCGTATATGTGTTTGCGCGAAGGTATACAAAGCGGAGCGATCGCTTGCTATGGCGCATTAATAATTTATAAAGTTAGCAAGAGAGAAAGAGAGAAAGAGAGAGAAAGAGAGATAGGGATGCAAAAGCAAGGAAAGATACACTGCGAAAGAGAATACAAGAGAGAAAGAAAATAAAGATAGATAGGCCATCGACATGGCACACGATCTCCGCTTAAGAATCGTGACTAACGATAGGATCGTTGTTTCGCCTTACCTACGATGTTTCCTTCGAAGTAAGAGTAACAACAAAAGGATAAATAAAAAAACAGAGCAGAAGAAGGGAGGCGTGTGCCCTTAGGTCTGTATGAGAAACATTTGATAAATTATTATATAAGTTTTTCTTATCATATATTATGAAGTCAACGAATTAAAAAAAAAAAATGATTTATTGACAGTTGGAGCATCATATAGCTTTTCCATTATCGCTGAAATTTTAATTGGCAACTCTACGTCAAGTAATCACGCTCATCGACATCGCCAACTGGTGAGAATTTCCGTGCACGAATTTCTCTCGATTCTCACGTTTTACTCTCACTGTCGGGGGCCAAGAAATTTCCAATATTTTCAGCGAGACCCTGATGTCCATGAGCGTTCCACAGCTTTTGGTTGAAAATCCTTACTCTTGGATCGCGAGACATGAACATAGAGGCATTTATGACTCTTCTATACCTTTATATTACTGTGGATGTAGTACATATATATATATAGATCTATATCTATTCTATATACCGGGGAGTCGCGCTTGTCAGTTTCAAACGGAAGAGAAACGTGACGATTGTAATTAAAGTTTACCCCTGTTTCGCTCTTTTGCTCATTCTCTCTCCCCCTTTTTCTTTCCCTCTCTTCCTTTTTGAGCGTAGTCTCTCTGAATCATTGGACCTTTCTCTTACTCCGCACTGTGCGCACCGATTTTCTACGTACCCCGTTTTCCTATACTACTTCGGAGCTAGTTCCTCTCGATATAATTAGTTTCCACTCTCTCGGCTCGCCCCGACTCTCTGCATTTCCTTTCCTCGATATTCTCATTTTACACTGAAATTTATGCGCTAACTACGCTCTCGCTCTCTGCCTCTCACATATACAAAGAGAGTGTCTCAGGATGAAATTGACTGATTTACTACAATTTCCGCGAAAACGTAACTTGCACAGTAATTGTTATAAAGCCGTCTATAGTACGGATTCTCCCTTACAATTTTGTAATACAGCTATCTCTCCATGCAACTTGTACAGCACGTCCCATAACAGATTTGTCTATATCTATATTACTATTACTTTTACATATCTATCGTGGTTTCTCTAGCAATTCTCTCAGAGTATTCATAAAATGTTAGCAATACAGCAGGCTTTTGTGTCCGCGGTCGAAGTGTTATACTCTCTCGAATACGGAGATTCAATTACGATCTGGTGGTGCCTCTGGGGCAAAATTAGAAAAACTCACTGAGCAACTTTTATACGTCAGCAGGTTCACGGTTTCTAAAACCCCCCAGTATTCACAAAACACATGCTTTCGCGCGATTGTCTTCTTCCTTCCGTTTAACGCTCAACCTTTCATTGTAACCTTTTGGCCCATGTGCGTATCGCTACTTTCACGAAAATTATCGTTTTCGTTCCTGAACGGAGATGTGTTACCTCTGAATACGGAAAAAAATGTCGTATGACGAGGAACGAACTGAAATTGGACTTAATCAGATTTTCCATGCACTTCAAGAATATCATTCGACTTCTATATGAATAATGTATATTTGGTAAAATCAGTGATCAAGAAAATTCAATCTTTGATCTGAAAATTTGATTTAACTTTATCCTGACCGAGAGGTGAAAATGACAAAAAAATGTCAATATTTCGCACGGTATAGATTTCACTCAGTGGAAATGGTTGATTTAGTCGTGTGATTAGTTCATTTCAGTCTAGCGAGAGAAATTTCCATCTACGCCAGACGCCAGACACCAGTTGGCCCCGGGCATCTGATGGAATTCATGCATGGAGCGCTCGTGCTTTCCCTGTTTTTTCCTCTTCCTTATGGTCTCTCGGTGCCCTTCTTACATGAATTTGTTTGCTCGATTTCGAAACAAGTGCGCACACGATTTCATTGCCTCTATAGACCGAAGATTCGGAAGAGGGAGATCGGCGACAAAGTATATAATAGATAAAAAGAGATGGAAGTAAAAGTAAAATAATGCTTGTTGGGGATTTTTTGAGGGAGGAACGTGAGAGACCAGTAACGAGAAGTATTTATACGTTACTCCTGTAAAGAGAACCTTCGTCTCATTCCAATCTTTTCTTTGGCTCTCTTTCTCTCTTTTCCTCTTTTTCGGCGTGTTTATATCATTGTCTCGCTTTCCCCGACTATTTTCATGCTCCCGACACCCTTGCTTGGAGAATTACTTAATATTCTGGCAATGCAAGGCCGCCTGAATAATCGGCTATCCGAACAGTACGCGGGTACATTCTCGCCCCTTCCTCGCGCGAGTACAACACACCGGTGTACTCGTTTACCCGAGACGCACACTTCGACTTGAGTACCTCGCGCTTAATGTATATAACTATATGTATTATTATATATAGCTATAGGGAGGTAATATCGCAAAAAAGGGTATAGTTTGTACATCGAATTTTCATTGCTAGGCATACGTGCTCTGGAATTATTATATAGTTATAGGGAGGTAATATCGCAAAAAAGGTACCTTATAGTTTGTACATCGAATTTTCATTGCCAGGCATACGTGCCCTGGAATTTTATTGGAGATGGAATAAAAGCCTCACCTATTTTGGCAGTCACGTGGCTCGCTTACTTCATATTCAGTGGAAAAAGAATATGACTTTTGGTAAATTTTGCAAAATTGACCAAATTTTGCAAAATTGACTCATGAGGATGGAACATTGTAGATTAAACAAAAATTTGATGTAATGAGAATCTTGTTAACACACTAAATGTAGTTTCAAATTTCTCGCATTTCATGACAATCATGAATAGTTGACAATCACGAGCAACACGACTAATAATGAGCACCTTCATAAAGTCGTGAAAATAATAGTGCCAGACTGTAACTACTGAGACCCGACATATAACGACGCACAATCTCTCTCAGATCCATACATTAATAACCAAGAGCAAGATGAAGTTCAATCCCCTATTCAAAACAGAATATCAAAAGACCCAATTAAAACAGCCTCTGTACAAGTCGCATCGAGATTTCATTAATTAATTGTTTTACTGCGATGATATAATTTCATGGTGAACCTAAGCATAGGTTGAAATACTGTTGATACAAGCGAAAATGAAAAAAAGAGTTGATTTTTGAGGAGCAGATATACCCCTCATGTGGTTTTGATAAAGACTTACTTATATAGCGGTTTCATGGTAAAGTTCTCGTAACGTATAATAATAATTACGATGGTAATAATAATACTAATCCATTGTAACAATTGATTATTTACAATGATGCTAATATTGAGACCATTCGTCTAATTATTTATTACACGAGGCAAATGGCCACGAATGGTTGGAACTTACGGAGGCGTCGCTGGTAACGATACGTACTAATTATTGTTACGTCGTTTTTAGGTACAAATAGGAAAAACACGATCAGTTAAACATACAACAATATACACAAATATACGATCATACAGGAGACCATTGCAAACGAGACTGAGTCACGGATTTTGGTGTACCACTGAGGGCACAAGTCACTCCGTTTCCTCAATATACAACAAACATAAACGAAATAACAAAACACCCCTGGTTCGATGTGTACATTCGTCGTGGAAAAGAAAAAAAGAAGCGGACGAGTATTAAAGTGGACTTCATGGTGGAGTTGAGGGTGTGCATAGGAAAGGTAAGAACTACATATAGGCCAGAAAAGTGTGTGAAGGGTGCGATAGCGTGTCGCATGATTTGCGAAGACTTTTATTGCCCGTAAGATCTTAGCTCGATGATAAGACCAGTACTGGAGAAGTAACGGTTGTGGGAGAGCGTCGAGAAAAATCGATCACGAGAACGAACCACGGTGTTTGGGACTCTGTGGAGACCTACCGTATATGGAAGTTGCGATAGTGAATAAAAACCCCAGTCTCGACAATATATAGTTTACATGCTTTTGCCATACAGCCAGGATAAGTTTCATATACATATATGTAAAGGCGGAAGAAGAACTTGAGTACAAAAGAACGAGCTTGCGTTTCGTTTGCGAGAACGACATCGCGCCCTTCGACCTCGTACCCGTGGCGAATTCAACCCGTTTACCACCAGAGGGTGAAAAGATCTAACGAGAGGAGGAAGGGGCTTAAGCTACAAGTGTTCGATCGCTCGTTTCCTCGGCTTCCCTGCTATACAGATATATACACTATTTATAAGAGCGTGCCTCCATAACCACGATGGGCATTACCTACTGAGCCCATGAATGCGAATTTCAACCTCCCTTTTATTTCTACTTCAACCCCACGAACGAGTATTGGCGTTTCTGATGAAGTTCGTAAGATGGATTTAAGTTACAAATTTATATATAAATTAAAGCGAATATTATACTACGGCTAGTCAGACTTTATACCGAGCCAGTATTTTAAACTCTCAGTCAAAATTAATTGGAAGCGAATTTCTGATTTTTAAAGCTGATGCCTGTCGATATCGTCTTTCAATTCGATATCGTACAGTTGACATTCGAAATATGAAACTTCATGCTCACTAGGAAAAGGCTCTTCCAAAAACTTCAAGCTCACATACGCTAACGATACATTATAAAAAGAAACCATGGGAAAGAAAATTACGGATGATCATTTTAAATAGAGTTGAAGAATGAGAGATTCATAGAGTTGATATCAAATGATAGTAGGGAAATTTGGAAATTCTGTTGGATTAGATAGACATCATAAACTTTTTTAGATTACAAGTATCATATATTTTTATAGCAGCGATTTGCAGCGCTGGAACACTTTTCTAGTTCGCCAGCATGTCTGAAGTTTCTAAACGAAACATATGTGGTTATATACGTAAGTATATATATTGGACAGATGGAAATGATTACCCGAGAATGAGAACACACCTCCCGTGCAATCTCATTTACGAGGCGCCGATTCCGCGTAAAAAGATATGGTAGAGCTACGCTGCGAATTATCGTCACTTTCCGAGGCAATCCGAATTTATCGATACGTCATCAATGTCACATAAACGTGTATAAAACACTTAAACAGGCGTACCGTTGATTGGACTCTAAACGATCGTATTACCGAGTTATACACCTACCAACTTTGATGTGAATAAAAGAAGGTGTTTTCCTTTTCTCTATTCACACACTTATATATATTTTGCACATAATGTATACATAGTATGCTCTATATATATGTATACGAGGTTTTTATTGACCTACTCTTAGTATATTTCACGCGGAGGTGATTGCACTCATGAATCCCGTTATCTGCGTGACTCATTCATGAGTACTCGATTTACTCCCATTTTTATAGTTGGATATATTTCATCTTTAAGTTACGACTTTTTACGAATGTTTGGCTTTTTAAATTATTTGTTCCAGCTACTAGAAATGTTAACTTTCTGCTGTATACGTAGTCAAAAAACCAGTTTTACAATTGACCTAATAATTTATTCATTATTTTTGTGTCTGTATTGTATTAAACGAAAATAACATTTGAAGTTATTGAAAGATATGTATATAGAGATAAGTGAAAAGTATGTAATATGTGGTACGAAAATATTACATGTGCGTATTTATACGGTATCTGTAGAATAAATGAGTTTAACTTTTTATCTCTTTCCGATCGAGAGTACGCTACGATGATGGAAAAATGGTCCACTAGGCTGGAGATGTGTAATGTCGTTTCACCAGCTGTTGGCGTCGATTTTGATTTTCAAGTGAGCAGGGAAGAGCCGCAACTCTTGATCGGTCTATCGTTAAATCCCTCCCCCTCCCCGCTGACGATAAATTGGGCTGTGGTCACAGGTGTACCGAGGAAAGTCCAATGGCAAAAGTGAATAGGGGGTTATAGAGCCCGAAAACCTCGGCGAACCGCCAACACATGCGAGACTATGCGAGGCGCCAACGTTGTGGTTTTACCTCCTCCCTCTCTCTCTCTCTCTCTCTCTCTCTCTCTTTCTCTCTCTCACTCGCTCTTGCTCTTCTCTGGCTCTCTTTCCATCCCAGTAGTTTCACGATACGCGCCTCGTGTCGAATGATGGATGGTGGGCTAATCGTTCATATTTACACTGCACGAACACGGGACGCGTATGCACATATACAAATATTGACCATTGCAAAAACAAAAGGCATTGATCCTCGTCATTTCATCTTGTAAATTGTCGATTTAGCGTCCTTTTGCTTCTCAGCTATCGACGTTCTATCCAACCGCTTGTACGCACATGGTCGAGAAAACTTTGTTTTTTTTTGCTTTTCCGTCCGCACGCAAGTACGACCGAAGAAAAATTTGCACGAGTAAGCAATTCTTGATCTCAGGCTTGTGCACAGATTCTTCCTACCACACGGATAACGGTGACGTTTCATACGTAATCGAAGTGTAACGCGACATGTTATGCATTTTCTACACACATACATATAATATAAATGTATACGTATTTCTACGTAAGTATTTACATGTGTTCACTATACTCCAATAAACGGAGAGGTTAAAGTGGCGCATACTAGATTTCCTATATTTAATGCAATGTATGCTTTCAACCTATTTCACAGGCGGACGCTATAACAAACTACGAGAAATTGGGTATTCATCATGGGTAAAGAAAAACCGTGAAATTTCCCGAGGAATTATGGAATTCCACATTGTCATGACAAAACGCGTCCCAGAAACGAATGACGAGAACATGGAAAACGGTTCGCGGTTTCTCAAGTACCCAAATATCTGAGAGAGTGTATAGAGAGCAACCATAATTAAACTCAAAGACCAATCACCATTAACGAGACCCATCCCGATACGTACAAGGAATGGGTCTGGGTGTATGAACATTTTCTCCGTATGCAATTTTGTATGAGGCGATTTGACTGTTCTCTGTTCTCTGTTAGACTATAAATGTACGTCGTTTAGTCACCAATTATCGCAATTCGAAAGTGTTCATAATTGAACATTCTGGCTTTGACGAACTGCTCTTTATTCGCGATAATTTGATGTGGGATACGTAATTGATAATAGCTTACTCGGGCGAACAGAATTTCTGGGCACATATTATTTCAATGGTTAAATTCGGAATTGGGAAAATATCGCGTTGGCTTCTCAACAGGGTGGAAAAACATCAGATTTTACAGTTGATTCTAGAGGACCAGAATATTATTTGACAGATGATTTCAACTGTCTACATTTTGTGCAAAATGAACCGAGGTTTATATTCATTTACTCTTGCTGTCGAAAAGAAAAAAAATTGTCATGGCTGCTCTGATTTCGTTGGATGGAAGATACTTTTGCCAAGGCGATGCGATCGATCTTAAATGGATAGTAGTGAATGTACGTCGAAATAAGAAGCGAGGAAAAGGGAGTTAATTAAAAGACCCGGCAATGCCTGCGGTTGAAGAGAGGAAGCTGGAAAGCAGTTGGACGGAAAGCACAGATGAGGCTTGATGGAAGAGGAAAAAGAAGAAAATGAAGAAGATGAGAAGGAGGCATACACCGCGTTGCGGACGGAAATTAAAAATGTAAATTCGCGTGATTGGAAAGCATGCTCCTGGTGCGATTCGTTTCTATAGATATGTATAAATATACATATTCACCATAAAGATATATACGAATACTATCAAATACTCGGGTATCTCGGCCATTCAAGTCGCAAAGGCGAAAGCAAACGAACACGGTAAACGAGCGAGCGTCTGGCTTCGTTCCTTCCGGCTCGAGAGATTTTTCAAATCGTTTTTCTCATTGTAATTGCTCTCAATCGAGCCGGTCCATGCGTTTTTCAGGCTCTCCCTCCTTTCCACTCGTGAATACTTCACGTCACTACACGTTGAGAGAAGATCACCTTGTAATGTCAATTAACGATCCATACTCTCCCTGTTGCGGTTAACCGCCAGATCGATCGGAATTGTGGCAAGAGTAAATTTCATCGTGAAAATCGAGTTGATTGTATGTATATTATATTCAAGATGGAGATTTTTCTAAGCCGAAATTGCGATGGCCTTCCGATGAAAATAAACGTGTTCAATTTGTTTAATTTGCACCATTCATTCGAATCGACTTTTTGGGGCGTGTACGTTTCAAATGATTTTAATAATGTCCAATTGTCACGTTGATTTTATTGAGTATAAGATGCGTGATTATTATCCCATATACATGTTTCGAAAGTTGTTCTGAAAGCTGCACGTGGCTCAATTCATATTGAAACAAATATCAAACATTTTAGGTACTCACATTGCTTTGGATATAGTCACAAATTGATCCGTAAATTCGGTGCAAGGAATTGCAGAAACCATGCGAAGTACTTACCTAAAACATAAATAAAAACCAAATATCAAGTTGTTATGTATATAAAAATGAGAAAAATTGTATGCAGAATCTCATGGGACAATGAAACTGTTAAATGCTATATATTAAAAAATGCATTTTGAATTCATATTGAAATATTATTTTTAACCGTGAATTCGTTCTTCCGTATTGGAACTAAGGTCGAAAATATATTCCGACATTTCGACATTTGTGAAAATAATGGTTAAACATCAGATTTTTTTATATTTCATTGCTATTTTTCTCACAATGAATACAATAAAATTGATTTTTTATCGTACATGTGCGATCTTTCGTTGTCCTAGTTTCTTCACTCATATATTCTTCAATTTGCCATGAAAATATGCAACGTTTTAGGCTAATCTTAGCGTTTCATTTCTCTATACATAGTGCAGACGGCGAGGAACGGAATGGAACGAACGAGAACTTCGATTGAGCGTAGAGAAAACGCTTAATTGAAGAAATAAGGGCTGAAGGTCGTAGCAGGATACGGATGTACCTCTGAGACATGGGATTTCGTTCATTAGAACATAGGTTTCTTGAAGTAGTAGCACGCGACGAGCACATACATTGGGATAAAGAGGGAATAATAGAGGGAATAAGACGAGAATCGGGATATAGTAACAGGGAAAACGGAGATTGGTATGGGAGTGCAACGAAGCGCAAGTTGGGGGGGGGGGGGGAGAAGGGAGTAACGCTACCGATGTTTCCGCAAGAGCTTGGGCACGAGAGAAGAAGGTCTTTCACTATGTTAAATTGGCGCATTAAACCTGCGCAATGCTCGATTCTACGTGTTTCACGACCGGAAGAGAGAATGAGAGGAAATTCCGCTAAAGACCGTTTGTACTCTCGCCGCGAATCTTTGATATTCCCCTATATACGAATCGGAGATTTCATCGTGCTAAACGCTTCGCAGGATTATTACAAGGTCGACATCTACGGTTTCAAGTACTGCCATGTTAATGAAAGTTCCCATTTGACCAAGGAAGAGATGGGAACGGAGTAGGCGATAGTGGAGGAAAGCAAATAGAGGGTGCTCTCATTTATTACCGCCAGATCTTTGACTTGGAATCTGAAGTCTCTTACGAGTCAACGTGAACATTCATGGATGTCAAAAAAAAAGTTATTCTATTCAACGGGATCATCGTTAAGTCCGTCATGAAATGGTGAACAACGTGTGCATACGAGCGTCATGGAACATTCGTGAAAGATCTTGGAAAGGGTTCCTTGCTCTTAGCGCACATATGTCAGTCTCGCATGGTTCGTAAGACGTTAAATATGTTGCATCGTCACGAACTAATCCCGTATACAAATGTGCAAAGTCACTAAAGACTCAGGGATATATCGAGAGGTTAAGTTCTCGACCGAGTTTTACATGGACACCCAATGGTAGTTAAACTTGTGCTGCCTTGGCGACTGTCAAGCCACCGCAGTGTTAAGTCCCTCCCGCCTTTCGAGTATCAACCCAAACCAAGTAAATATAAGGCATAGTGCTTATATACACGCCACACCCACAGTGTCGTGGTGCTTTGCCAGGGCGACCGCAAGAACCGTGTTAATTCCGCTCGCATAAATCCCAGGATTAAGAGCATACGTTATACTTAGGGAAATATTCGTGACTCGTACCAGCCTATATACGTTTCCTTCTTTTTAAATTCTCACTCTTTCTCCGCTGTATTCTGACCTGGTCGTCTTTGGTCTTCTTCGTATTTCTGCTTCTTCTTCTTCTTTACTCACTACTTTCATAGCTTTCTGCACCCTCGCTTCGTCCACTACAAATATGTTCTGGCTGTGAGGTTTAAGAAATCTCACAGCCAGAAAATATTTGTAGTGCCGAGATGAGAGACCTTTTGCAAAACCCATCAATTTTACTCATGGTACACGAGATATTAAATCCGTGAAACAACGGTCGAGCATAATTTACATTCAACGCATATTTTCACATTCTGCATACATTTTTTTAAATGATTGAGCGAATGAGAAAATATATATTGACAAAAATATGCTCAAAAGTTGCCGATCCGTTTCGCATTGAACTGCATTATACAATCTGTTTTAAATATCATGGTTTTTTCCCCGGCGGTATAGTTCAAAATGAAAGAAGAGAAGTCCCACAACGAGGTCGAGACACTAAGAGATTAACGACGTAGTCGAAAATTCTCGTAGCACGAGAAGATTTGCGCGCCTTAACGAAGCGTGGAATATATCGAGGTGACGGAGTGCCCGCACAGGTCGGACTCTTCGCGGTCGCTCTCGTAAATTTGTGGACCTCGAGGTTGAAGACACAACCGGATAAAACGTGTATGACGCTCGACATCAAATTTTGGGCAATCTTAACCAATCTCGATTATAGATACTCGGCCCGTCTTGCCTTGGACGTCCAACACTATTTTTTTAATACTCGGCGTCAAGAAGCTGCCGTGTCTCTAGATACGTAAAATTGATTCGAGGGGGCGCGAATCCGAATAACAGCAACATTCGCTGCAAACATTTTCGAAATTTTTCTTTAATGCCGAGCATCTGAGGGATGATTCTTAAAAGGGAAAAGTATACATCGAATCACTTTGATATAGTGTTAACTTCGGGCCACGCCTAAAGCTGTAAGAAATTATTTCAGTTACGTAACATGTCCCATTTAGTGTGAATTTGATCGTTCGATCAATCCAAGATAACGAGGCGTCGTGGAAAGGACTATAATGAGTCAAGAGTGAAAAAAAGAAACAGGATAAAATGGTGAGCAGAGAGCAAGATACAATTTCCCACGATTATTAGAGATTGAAGTCGGGTTTACTCGATCGATGCTTTTCCTTCGACGCAGAATTTCAAAAATAGATAGTCAAAAAACACAAGCCCAATAAAAATATACACGGATATAATACATGCACAGAAGTAATGATGCAAAAGTGAACAATGTGAAAGGATATATGAGTGGAAAAAAAATGCGAGCTTCTCTCGTTGGAAAAAAGGATGCCAAAGATTCTAAGTTGTTGACGAATAGCGTTAGAGCTTAGGCTGGCACTTTGTGCTTCTGTGTAGAACGTGGCTCATCGTTATCAGGTTATAGCTAGTATCTTCTTGCAGAGAACAGCAGCAGAGTAGTCTAGTCTCGGAGCGCGCATAACAGGAGTGGAGCAAAAGTACAGTGAACGAGAGAGTTCTCCTTTGAAATCCAATTATCCTCTCAGCTGGAAAAAGAGGCCACCGTATAGAATAGTTCTGAAAAACCTCCTTTTCTCTCATCGCTTCATCATTGAGTTTGAGTACTTGGCTGTTATGGCTGATGATTACAAGTTTACGATCGCGTTTGGGCAATAATCACTACGTGAGTGTCCAGGAATGAAAATGCGAATGAGGTGCAACGACAGTTAAGATAAATATATGGTCACTGCTGTTGCACAACGGGCATTAATTTAATGTGGCAATGCCAGATTATTGTAAGTACAATTGCAAATGAAAAAAAAAAAATTAGACAATTATCACTTTTGCGTTTCAAAGTACTGAGTGAGTTCGATAATAATAAGTGGAAATCACATAAAAATTACTGGTTGGCATTATGTTATATGCATGGCACCAGTGGGTACCTACATTATTTGTACGCGTATATAGATATGCATTCGCTATAAAGTAAACTACAATAGGGCGAAAGGAATTTATTGTTAGCTCAGTGAGCTTCCAAAGTGGAGAGATAGAGAGAACGAGAGAGATCAATTGTTAAGTTGCAAGGAGATTGGATTCCCCAAGTGATCAGAGCTTTGCTTTAATTTTGCGGCCTTGGAAAGTGGTACCAGTTATAACGGGGGTGCAATCTCTTGAATTGGGCGGTTAACCAGCAGTGTTGGAAGCGATAGTGAAAGCATAGAAGCGAGAACGCCGCACGTAATAGTCAGTCTGGTGTGGCTCAGCCACTCCGCGATTCAGCCGCTATAGTTTGATAGAAATTGACGCTGTCGCCGTGATGTCATGGAGTTTTATGTTTAAAGGGGTCGAAGAAGAGAAAGCGTGCAAGTCCTTCCAATTCGCAAACTCCTCTTATACGTATTCGCCAGAGATGAAGGTCCCCAATGCGGAGCTTCTCCAGAGTGAGAAGTGCCTGTGTAGTCATCCTGGTTCCCCACTCGTGGAACGAAGACGATGAGAGAAAGGGACAGGAGGGATTCTCAATTAGGAACTGAGGACGATCGTGTGGTCGAGAGTCCTATATAACTACGACGTCTTTGTTGGCCGTGTTTGCTAGTAGAGTTTAGGAAGGGCGAGAGGGCAGTCCCTCTCAGTAATCCTAGAGACAATACTGCAGAGTGTTTCTGGAATTGGCTGAGCGTATCAAACGTCGGTGCGGTGAAGCGATATCACCCTCTCTCTCATCTTCTCTATATTCCAGCCTACATATATCCAATTGTAATATGAGTTACACAATTACTATGGGATTGACACACATACACAGATCTTTCAAAATATTTGTACCTTTTGGTAGATCCTATAACCCAAAGCAACTCAGTTGAATCTTATATTAAACGAAGGTAGATCTCAATAAGAAACTCCCTTCCTTCTGGCTGTATAAGCTCTACTTTGCTGGCGTTGCAAATGCATTTCAAGTAACATCTAGAACCTAGTAAATTACTATTATTACAACTATTGATTGAATATGAACTGACAAGTATCGTATAATTGAACTAATGATTTCTAATTGTGGATGACTGTAAATTGGATCATAATTTGACCTAATTCAGATGAGAAAATGTAACCCAACTATCATCCATTACGTTGCTCCGAATATATAAAATGCGCTTCTCACCAACGGACAGAGGAAGTGACGTGATCTAGAGTTCCATTTGTTCGACAATGACAAGTACATGTCCGAGATTTCGTGCAATTGCACGAAATCTCGGACATGTAGCTGACGACAGCACAATGGATTATCTGATGTCCAAGCTCATCTGTTGTCACGCCAGTAGCTGTTCGAGCAAGCTCAACACCACGCTGAGGAGCGAGAGAGTCAGTGTTAACACGTGTCAAATTTCGCGTGGTCCGAGACCCTACTCCAAGAAAGTGTCGGATGGCTTTGAGTCCCTTGGTAGCCACGACGAACATGTTACCGTTGCTAACAGACTTTTCCAAGGGTAGGGATAAAGGCGATGGATTTGGTCAGTAACGTCGGGCAGCGGGTTACTCGATAACGAGCCAAAGGATAGAGGGCTTGTGGAGATGACATTTTGTCGGGATCGAATCGCATTCCCTGGAAACTCTTCGATTGATAGGACCAGTATGAGAAGGATCTCCAATGTAATCGAATAGGTTGATAAATAACGAGATCTCATTATTTACGAAGGAAATGAAAAGAAAACGTCGTCAATGAGGACAGAAACGGATAACCGGGAGAAAAAGATAACGCTCGTTTACCTGTGTCTTGTTGTAATCATATTGTTAAATGGTTCTCATTTGATTCTCTTTCCTACATTTTTCTCTTTCCATTATCTTTGTTTTTAATTTTCACTTCCAGAGTAATTAAAGTTCATTCCGTGCATATTGAATATTACTTTGATTGAATTGATCGACATGGTAAATAATCGCCTAAATTATTTGACTCCCTAAAACTCATTGGGGGACAGATGTTGTAGCTGCATTTCCGGCGGCATCGGCGAACACATTTCTTTTCGTCAAATCAATTCACTACACACTCGAATATAGCAACCGATTATCGGCGTTAATCGTAGGACCCTTCATCACCGGGTCACTGGTATTTGTTTTGCAACTGAAGGTGGCTTTTTTTATAGTTCGTTTCTATCGAGAATAACATTGCGGTGACCTAGGCAGATTTCCGAGAGCCAATCTGATGGCCATAAAGCTAATTTTTAACAGTAACGAAGTGTACCGAGGCCAAATTGATTTATGCAACCTAAAAACCACAAGCGTGGGATTAAAAAAAAGATGCCGCAGTATAGCTCGCTGCATAGAAGCTGTTACTTCATACTCGTTTTTGTATTATTTTTTTATTAACAAAGTGCTTTTTGATTTACTCGTGACATAAAAATTTTACGATCGTTCATTTCGCGTATCCTGGAATGTGCTTCGTTCCTGATCCAAACCATAGTTTATTTTCACACCTGAGTAAATAAGCCAATATACCTGATGTTGAATATAAAATCCTGTGAGGAAAATGGTAGGATATCCTCAAGTTTTGATTACCCGGTTTCATTTCACGATCGTTATACGAAACACAACCAACATATTGCGAATAAGTTTGGTTGGTAAAAGAATTATGATCTGTCATCATACTTCCTAATGTCGCACGTTTTTTTCAACTTGTCGATATTTCATACGGTTGGATATAAATAAGAACCACAGCACCGAAAATCATTAAAAATACTTTGAATTTAACATTTTTCATACCAGCGGCAAAAACGTGACACCTTTAAAGCTGCCATATATTGCATTGAAACGATCGTTTTCCAGAAAAAGCGAAACAATACAAAAAAAACACTGCATAAATAAAAATGCTTCTGTCCCGGGACCATTACGGCGGAGGAATATATTCAAGGAAAAAAGTACGGA
This sequence comes from Rhimphoctona megacephalus, assembly GCA_963989365.1. Lineage (NCBI taxonomy): Eukaryota > Metazoa > Arthropoda > Insecta > Hymenoptera > Ichneumonidae > Rhimphoctona > Rhimphoctona megacephalus. Next base: position 33,230,627 of record OZ022414.1, on the reverse strand, counting down.
GCATATTTTTTTGTTTATATATATTTTCATGCTAACGAAGTACCCTCAGGCCAGGCTGAGCGTACTACAGTTTATTTTGTCACGAAGACGATGCGACAGCTTCACCATCTGCCACTTTTCAATGACTGTGAGTGTATAAGATATATACTTATATATTGTGTATACAACATTACGTTATATACTATATGCAAAACGTGGAAGGTGTGAAAACATGCAGGTGAAATTGTGAAGAAGCCGGACACGGCACAACGTCAGCAACTACGACAGAAGGGTAACGAGAAGAACAGCGCTACTCCAGATAATTCGAGGGAGATGGAGCAGGATATAAAAGAAAAAATAGGCAAAAAAGAAAGAAACCGAGCGGAGGAGGAGGAGAGAAAATAAGGCAAACCTAGGGCACAGGATGTTTCGAGCGTCCCGACGTCGACAGTCACGCAGAGTAACGAGGCGTCCAATTATCAAGTCGTCGAGACGCCCCGTGCTTTCCCGGGCTTTCAGTTATCTTCCTCGTCTTTTTTCCTCTCTTTTATTTTCGTTACGTCGCTTACTCTCAGTTTCTCACTAGATATACGTATATATTTGAAATGTACGTACACCGTACTTCTGTCTCGCGGGAATTCATCGTGGGTATACAACAAAAAGAAAGAAAGTGTCCTCTGAAACCACTGGCAGTACGGTGGTAGACACGCACTTTTTTGTATTTTTTTCTCTCCTGTTCACTCAACTGACTTAGCGATATTGTGACACAACTGGCCCTGCAGCAGGATCTTTCTCCGTGCAGGAAGTATCACGAGTTTTATTCAGTTTTTTCACGAAATCAACGCGCGAGGTCGAGACGACCCATGTGGAAAATTAGTTAGGGCCTTGGTTAGGCCTTGATTATTTTCCCCTTACTTTGTTATTTAGGGCCCCAGTATGGAAGCTCGAAAGGCCCCTTGCGGACCGGTCACACTTTGTCAACGAGGGCCCAACCGGGCAAAAAGATCGAAACTTTTGAAGGAAGCCCTATTGGAACCCCCTAGCAAAAAATAAATGTTAATAAAAATATTTTTTTATGATTAGAACTGCGTATCTGATCATAGTTCATTTTATTTCAGTATTCGCATTACTCCGGATATCAACTTTTGTGTAAAAATTTTCTCACCTACATCGGGATTCGATCCGACCTACCTATTGAGCTTTGATCCAACGCGCACGCACGTTACCCACTACACTATTATCTAGTTGAGAAATTTTGGTTCAAAAATGTAACATATGCTGCAGATATGTCATATACATATTAAATAGTATATTTAATAAATCTATAAGTGCCAGAGTTCTCAAAATAAGACAGAAATAGTCACAGTAAACTCACATTCCAATTAACAATGACAATAATATCAAGTATAAACGATAATGAATTGAATTATTAATAAAAAATATATAGAACAATATTTATTATTATATGATTAATGTAATAATAAATATAATTATGGTTTATATTTTATTATTAATATGTAATATAATAATGATTATTAATTATTTATTTATTATTAAATAATTATTTTTAATTATCTATAAATAACTAAACATTTCGATGTTGCAAAAATAAGTTTTATTGTTAAAAAAAAATACGTTTATTTGTGAATTGAAATGAAAAAAGCAGGTTCAGATTTTTCATCCAATCGAAGGAATCCAAATCAGTTTTGATATTAAATATTACAATTTATTTTAATGAGAGTTAATCTGATAAAGACGGACTAGATCTTCAAAAATTTAACTCAAACGCATCATCTTTTAATAATCTTAGCGAACCTGATATTTCCCGATTGGGTTCTGGCCCGGCAGTATTAGGGCATACCTTGACAATGCCCGTACGGGTTCTCGATAAGCTTTCTCACTGAAGCCTTTTCTTGCAAACTCAACCAGCCCTGTTATTTCCCTTCTAGGACCTTGTTTGGCTGTGGCGTGGAAGTCCCTAGTAGGGAATCCACATTTCAGCCCTTACGGGCCTCAAATTTATTTCGGGCTGTCCTAATGATTTTCCACACGGGGAATGGAAATAAAGGTGTTGCAACGAGAAATCTTGAGCGAACTCTATTAACGATACCTAAGGGAGTCAAATACCAATATAAACATAATTAATAAACATAACATATATATTTATACTGCGTATAGTGTCAACACGTAGAAATAAAGACTTTCGACACCTCCGACATCTTGAATCAAATATGAGCTAGAAACACAAACTTGAGGTTTGAGAGTCTATTTTTTCGCCACACAAGACGTACGGGCGTGTTGACATAAACGGATTCCGAAATTGATTTCAAAATCGTCGCTAATCGGCTGTAATATTTCAATAAAATATAGGCACGTGAATAATAGAATCATGGAAGCCGATGTGTCATCAAATTGCTTTTTTCTCTCATTTGTTAAAAGATTTAACTGTAGGAAAGATAAACTCATGCGTATTAGCATTACTTTTAGGCTATAAAGATTATCGATTTAAAAGCCAAGTGAAAAATACTTCTAAAGATTTCCGACGTCGCAGGTGTACATAATCGTTAATCAAAACTATGTCCGGGTGAACGAGAAAGCTAACATTTCTTAACGCTGATACGTTTACATTAATACTCCAACCGATTATAATTAATGGAAAAATTTGATCAAAATAGTAACTATAACTATTGCATAGCATTCTAATCATTGTCGTTGCGGAAATTCTTATACGCATGCTAGTCTGTGGATCGCGAAAATTCTCCCTATGATTACCATTGTAGGTCGAAATCAATGAAAATCCTCCGACTCGTGCGGTCGTAAAAATGCATTTATCTTTATCGACGAAAGCATTTTAATGTGGTTAGACGATGATTATTATTTCTAAATCTTTTATGGGTACGATGTAAAAATTCAGGAGCTAATGCTGGATCTTCGGATGTGTTTGTTGGCTCCATGCGCAATAAATGCGTTTATCAGGCCAAGACGATTGAATGCTCTAAGATTCTTAATATATGGGAATTAGAGTTGACATTATCCAGTAAAGGGAAATAGAGAGAGAGAGAGAGAGAGAAACACAGAGTTAGAGAGGGAGAAAGGAAGGGAGAGGAACGAAGAATGAGTGTGAGGTGGGTTTTTTTTCATACATCAAAAAGGATTATCCTATGATTAATGCCCAGAGAAGCAACAGATGCCTGACTCTCGGGACGACGAAAGCCGAAAAAGGTTTGTCCGGATTGTTTTGCTGCTGTTGGAAACTCTACACACGTTTTAATATATATAAGTGTACATGTAAGCGTATACATGTACATATTTATATGTGTATAGGAATCTGAAGCTGGACGAGTTTTATAGTTACGATATCCATCCGCTGCTCATTGTGCAGACCGGATCGTTCGGATGGATAAAGCCCGATGTCTCATGCACCCTCGATAAATGCATACACACACGCATACACATCACCCTACAACTTAAATTTGGATCCATCTTTTCATGTAATATGAAAGGGAGTTTCACATTTATTATACAAAAAACCAGGTGCTTCTCTAATTCCTCTCACTCTCGCTATTTCATCTGAACTCCAGTGCCCTAGTATTTTCTCCTCGTATAACGTGACAAATGCACGTCAAAATAATAAAAAAAATTTATTCGTACGTATCGAGGCTGAAAAATATCAAGTGACAGATATTAAGACGAGTAAAGAAAACAGCCAGCTCTTAATTGCGATTGTAAGAATATTTAAATCGGGATTATTTAGTTCCCTTGAATTAATTAATCATTAAATAGCACAAAAAAGTAGATTTTAATGATCCTTTACTGTGTCGATATAAAAGTGATTTCCTAATACTTAAAACACACGTCAAAAATAAAAATTCTCACATTGATTAATTTTATTGCCCGATAAAATTGCTCCTCGTCTACATAGAACGGGGTCAAATAGCTCCGTCTTCTGCGTATAAATGAGTTTCTGCCGGGATTTTCAATAGATGCGCGTATGCGTATATATGCAGAGTTGATCGAGAGTATTGGGGCTATTCTCTCGGTAGCTTTCGACACGTAATCGCTTTCGTCTTATCGTTGCATAGCCGGCTGAAACTTTATCGTAGCTATTAGAAAGTGCGTACACGAGTCCACGACTGGGTCTAAGGATCGGTGGAGAGCGTAACAAGCCCTCTGCAGTGTTTGTCTATTTCTTACCGTGAGTATTGTTGCACAGCGTATGCATGTAGAAGCTTTTGCGAGTACATTTTATATCACGATAGCTTTTAAACACTTACTTTTCGAATATTCCTGCACGTATACAGAATTACGCCCTTTTGTTTGTTCAAGCAGAGAAACAAGTAAATATATGTGTGTGTGTTTCTCTGTTGTCGAGAAGCATGTACGTAAAACGGATAGTCCTGGACCATTCGATATCGGTTTTCGAATCTCTCGCATACCGATGACTATTTATCGCGCGTCCCTCTCTCACGATTATTCGCCGACTCTACGCGAAAAACAACAGACACTATCGGACCGCTTTTCGAGAGCTCGTCGACATCGAATGGACTGCACAAAATATTATCTATATGTGTACAAATGTGTTCAAATGTGTGTGTGTTTGTATAGTGTGTCAATTGTTTAGGCGTGGCAAATAGTTTATTGTTCTCGCGGATAGAAAGGGAATCGGTGGCTCTGGAACTTCGATTGTTCTCTCCTGGCCGCAGTAATAGAAAAAAGAAAAAAGGCGAGTTTGCAGGAGTCTCACGAAACGTAAATGTATGAATCCGGAGAGTCGTTAATGCGCGTAGGTCATAGCTTATATTTCTCCTTTTCTCTTTCGACTAGCCTCTCGCGTCAATTACATTTTTTTGTCGTCTTTATTTTTTTTTTTTCACCCCCTAATGCGCCATCTATACGTGCGTGATTTTTTTTTGTCACTTCTATTTTTTTTTCAGACATAGCTTACATATACAGAGTACCTAGTTTATTGTATAACTGGGCACCGAGCAACCCAAACTCATGTTTTCAAAAATGCAACTTTTGCATACAGTTACAATTGTAAGTGTGCAGTCATACACGTATGGTTGTGTACAGGGAGAACCCGTCAACCATTGAGAGAAAAAGAGAGAGAGAGAGTTTTCGAATTCGTCCTCATCTACCCTCGGTGTAACTCGATCAATGCCTTTGAACAATCGGGTGAAAACTGTGCAGAACGATATCTTTGTCTCTCATTTCGTTCGACTGTTTTTTTCCTGCGCTATTTTTTCGCATTGTCCCTGACGAAGCATGTCAGAGTTCTATTCAAACTTGAACGGTATTCTTTTTCTTTTTTTCGCGTATTTTACGTCATCGAATAACGAACCAGTTGAGGCCATTATCCTATCTTCTTTTTCGGGAATTCCACACGGCAGGCTCCGCGGATAATCAACTCTGAGTTGCGATGGAGGGTACAAAAGCGATAATCAAATAAACCGGGTTGAGTAGAGTCAGTCCACTGTGTATATATATACATATATAGTTCATGCGATAACTCGTTTTATTACAGCTGAATTTTCAACATGTTCCGGAATTATTGGAGGAAAATGATACTCCTTTGGATAGAACCGATCCCATCGGAAATATCCGACATTATCGGAGTCCAAATTGATTAGTACTTTTGTTAATCATCACGTTTCCAGGGAGAGCTCAACATTTGTCATTTTACTAAAATCAATGTAATAAAATTTGGCCATCAACCAAAATTGGTTGCATTATTTACTTAAAAAAGTAAAAATGAATTGTCGAAATTGGGACAGTGCTATTTTTCATTAATTTTGTTATTATGCCTGAACGTGTGATATCGACATTTTAAAAATATTACCCGTTCTTCGTTTAACAAGATGAGGCAAAAAAGTATAAAAAAAAAAAAAATGGAGAAAATTGCGAGTGTGATCGAACGGGATGAATATTTATTTTGCGATCGTCTGCATATTCGCGTTGCACACTAGATATTCACCGAGAATGAAGACCCGTGGTTTTCCAGTAAAACTGAGCATTCTGAATGTCCTGAGAGGAAAGGAGAAGTGCGGAGAAAAAAGAGGAGAAAAAAGACAAGACCTTTGTCGGTTCCTCCCTAACGTTGTATCTGGCGAATCCTTTTTGTTCGACCCACGAGCTTATAAACCCGTAAGCCAGTTGTGCATAGCCGCTAAGATCGAGAGGACAGAGCGCACGTGCGGTGGAATTTTCACTGTTCTGTATTTTTTTGCTAACCGGGATATATTTGAGACATTCCACGCCATTTCGCGAGATCGTAACCACAACCATTTTTAATTTCCCTCAAATTTTTTTATAACATAGTATACTATAAGAGGAATATCGACACCGTCCTTCAGGTTTTCTTCTTAAAGTAATCGAGATATCGACAAATGTCAAAATATCGATTTTCTTCCTTTCGATTTATATTTTTGTGGAAAAAATTATTAATCGTCATTGTCAACGATTTTTTTTTCTGTCTGAAGTAAAACATTTTTTTTTAAAGATCACTGCCAAGTAGGAGCGAGGAAAAATATATCGATTTTTTAGGTACATCTTAACACGCATATTTTTTGGTACACGCATTAATATACATAGGAAAAGAAGGTGCAAGAGCGTGCCCTTCTTCGTTATTCCTCTTTTCGTAGGCATGCCGACTCGTTTGTTGACCTCAGCCATAATCTTGTCAAGAGCTTCGCACATTGCTAGACAAAAAAAGGTCCGGCTCTATGCAAAAGTGAAGAAGTCCGAGAAGTGAGAAAGAAAAGAATTTCTGCATTTCTGCGGTAACAAAGAAGGACCGTGACAATAATTTATCCAACTATTGGAGGTCCATGTGTTCATGTGTATATATTTATAAATTGAGCAGATGAACACAGAATAAACATAATCAATTGAAAAATTTCATAGGATTCATCGACACGTGTATGAAATCTCAGACGTTTAGCGATATTAAAAAATTATGAATTATTATCAAATTATATTTTTTATGTACTTTTATGATTGCCCTAATTGTATGAAGTACTTATGGATATGCATTTATCACTATAAATACTCGGCAGCTGTAATATGCATGAAGATACTCAATGTTATGAAGTATATGTTGGGACTGCGAAGTTGACAAGAGCGATACAGCGACAAGTACAAGCAGCATCACCAGAAAACACAGAGGAAACCGTTCGCTGGTATAGTCGTATAGTCGGAGGTGTCGACTTTGTTGCAGCTTCCTATCCTATGATTTTCTGTCTCAGTTTTAGAAAGAAATTGAAATGAAAATATATGTGAATATAGCAAGAGAGGGGGGGGGGGGAGAAAGAGAGAGAGAGAGAGAGAGAGAGAGAGAGAGAGAGAGAGAGAGAGAGAGAGAGAGAGAGAGAGAGAGAGAGAGAGAGAGAGAGAAGAGATACTAGTTTATTTAGCCGCCTCAGCTATTATAAGCAATTACATTTAACATTTTTACATTATTGCTGCTTTGTAGCATATGCATATTATTTTGGAGATTTACGTTTCGTTTCTTTGTTCATTCATTTGCGCCTGTATTTACATCCTCTCATTTAAAATATGTGATTTCAGTGCTGACTTAAAGCTAATCAGTTCTGTCTTATTTTTTATTTACCCAGGAAGTTTATTATATACAGTGGCGTGCAAAAGTTTCGGGCCACGCTATTTTTTATGCACATTGAACAGAAATATGGTGGTGGGAGAAAAACAAACGAGTAATGATAACACGTAATCACTTATATTTAGAAACAATAGGTTGTATACATTGATATCGACCTTAAATCATTAATTGTTCAACAATTTTTTATGACTGGCTGTGCAAAAGTATTGGGCCGCATACTTTTGGGTATGAAAAAAATAACAAAAAACTTGAAAAATAAGGAAGCATGTCATGGTCTTCTCCACTCGACTCAATACTTTGTTGCCATGCCGTTAGCAGCGATGACTGCAGCGCACCGACGAGGCATAGACCCAATTAGTTGTTTGAATCGTTCTTGTGGCAATTTTTCCCATTCACTTCGCAAATGGTTCCACAATTCCGTTTTGTTGGAGTAATTTTTCGTTCCAACACGATGCTTGAGGTCTTGTCACAGGTGTTCAATAGGATTTAAATCCGGTGACTGCGATGGCCAGTCAAGAAGGCGGACTTTCCGGCTTTGAAGAAAATTTTTAACAAGATGCGAAGCGTATTTCGGATCATTATCGTGTTGAAAAACCCAACCACGCGGCAAATTTTTCGTTGCAAATGGGAGCATATGATCTTGTAGTATGTCCCTGTACATTGCAGCGTCCATACTGCCATGAATTCCCACCAGCAGACCAATGCCATCATCAGAAAATGCTCCCCAAACTTTAATGTTTCCGCCACCGTGTTTTACGGTAGGAATTTGGTACCTTACACTATATCTGGTACCTGCTGGACGTCTTACGTACTTCCGACCATCACTTGCGAATAATTGAAATTTCGATTCATCGGAAAAAAGTACTTTCCGCCAATCTGATACCGTCCAGCGCTGATATTTTTTCGCAAAGTCTAATCTAGCCTTCTTATTCTTTTTGTTAATCAATAGTTTTTTTACACCAATACATCCAATCAGCCCCGCAGCTTTGAGACGTCGAGATACCGTACTCTGAATAACGTAAGCTAGATTTTCACTTCGCAATTCCCGGGAAACATCTGCAGCACTTTTTCGTGGATCTACAATGCACTTCCTTTTTATAATTTTGTCGACGCGATTCAAAGTTTTTCACGGTTTACCGCTCCGATTTCTATCACACAGTAAGTTTGTTAATTTATATTTAGTAATAATACGATTAACGGTACTTTTGCCAATAGATGAAGTCTCCGCAACATCACGAGAACTTTTTTCTTCTGACGAAAGTTTTAACACGATTTCACGAAACCGAATACTCGTGTGTTTCGGCATTGTGGCAGAAAGGAGACTGTTTTTCCATTGTAGGACATGTTTTGAAATTAATGAGGAAAAAAATGTAAACAAACCGTGCATACGAAGCCGCGGCGATATAGTGGCCCGATACTTTTGCACACCGACCAAAGTCATTCCACGTAGTACACAAAAAATACGCCATAATTAAATATAATATACAACGTTGTTACCTTCATTCTAACTCTCTTGAATATTCTAAACGATGAACGAGTGGAGAAATGAAATATTTTATCAATTAACTGGAAAAAATAGGGTGGCCCGAAACTTTTGCACGCCACTGTATTTTTACTCCTTCGTAGAAAAGGCTTTATTGTGCACTTTTTGTTTTTCTCATATTTATCGCTATATCCCCCTCTTGTTTTGTTCGCGTTTTTCGCCCTTCACCTACTACTTGGAGTCTATCGTTTATGTCCTTTGGCATCATAATGTGATGAGCTTTATAAATAAATATACTTATATTGTACTTCATTCGTTCTCTTAATGACATGAAACATAGCGCTTCGAGCATATATTGAATGCGAGTGTATTTATTTACTTGTAGTATTGTTCTGATGGCACGATTCTATGCTTTTTGGAGTTTATCCAATTCCGTTGAGAGGGCGAGAGGGGGAGAAGGAGAGAGGGAGGGAGGGAGGGAGAGTGGGAAAGGGAGAGGGAGAGGGTGAGGGTGAGGGTGAGGGTGAGGGAGAGAGAGAGAGAGAGAGGATTGTATGGTGTGTACAACTCGTTGGAGTTTAGAACAGGGCGTCGAGGTGCCGACATGCTGGAGCTAAACTTCATTTTATACGATAGAGTGTGAGAAAGCTGGAGGAAGGAGGAAGGAAAATATAGAGGATGGCGCCCAGTTGTACTGTTGTATATTTGCATAATGCAACACTGAGATGCACTCGGTGTTGGATTAGCAAGACTCGCACTACGGTTAATTTCATTTTCTGCGATTTGTCCTACCGAGATTAGCCGGATACTGGCTACTGGGACCAACACCAGCAACATCACGCTCTTGCCAATCCGGTATAGAAGGGCAAATACTAAGCCCTAACTATTCAGCAACGTGGCTAGACTTTGTCTGGGTGTTACATATAGAGTTTGACGCGTTGACTCAAGGTTTCATAGCAAGAGACAGAAAGAGACATAGGTAGCGCAGAGGAAGGAGGATGCTAATGCAATACCCGTTGATTCGGCAAATAAAATTAAAGCCTGAATTCTCTCTCGTCAGTTCCACCAACTGCGAGATAGTAAGAGACGAGCTACTAGAAGTTGAACAAATTTCACCTGACCCAGTGGAGAGCGTAGTTGCATAAGCAATGTCAAAATTGCGGTTAAACAATGAAGAATGAATGAATGGTAGAATTTGACCTAAATTTAATTGACATGCGTTCATCGATTTCAATTTGAGAAGTCAACGCATACGTTCTTTCATTATTGATTGCGATAAAAGAAATTGCATATAGAATTGAGTCCAAATCCCTAGAAAAAATTTACAATCGGCTCAACATCGGCCAACACTGGGCCACACTTGGCCTATGTTGAGCCGATTGTAAATTTTTTGTAGGGATGTTCAGCTTAAATTTTGATTATTTTTCGGTTTATATGGCTTAAACCTACATAACATTGAGTAATCATCCTTCAGTTAGGTTTCATCTGAAATCTGTGTTGCCTTCAGACGTCAATATACATCACTATTTTTCATCATTCTATTCCTTATATGAGCCAGCATCTCTCTAACGTTACTTCCATGTGCACGTTGCGTGAAGCAAGCAGTATCGAGGAAGCAAGAGGAAAGGGAGGCAGGGCAAATATTCAGAAGGAAGTCGTATAGCTTGCGGCAGGTTCTTGTTCCGCTTGTGCGGCATAGGTGAAGCTCGAATCCGTCACAAGAGCAATATAAAACACTATGAAGGAGAGCAGCCTTTTCGACTACGCGTCCCCGGTGTTCGTCCAAGCGTGATTCTCAATTGCTCTCCTCTTCCCTCCTGGCGACAGCGATGACGTGACTTCGGTTCAAGAGAACGTCAAACTCCCGACCTCTGTCGCCTCGAGGGTTCGAAAAAAGGCTGGCCCCCAAACAGTACGACACGAATTGCATACATATACGGGGATCTGAGGTTCGATCTCGAAGGACATGGTAGTGAATCGATCAACTTAGAATTCACCAGAGATCTCGACACTCAATATTTTTTGTTTAGCATAGCAACCCCACAAGATTCGTTCGTTATTGAAACTGCAAAAAAAGAAACACCACATTTCTATGATTTTAGGATAATAATTATATTCTTTCCAAACGTTTTCTAACCATGTCTATTTTCCATATACCCTTAAGAGTAGCAGGGGGAAGATGAGGAATCCCAAATGGAAATAGGGCGTTTTCGACATCTGCAATTTTGTAAATTTTGTAATTTGTTCGATAACGAAGCTCTATGCACATATATGTATATAAAACCCATTGTGTAGTAGTCCTCATTGAGAGAATTTCTTCAATGAAATTGGGTCAAATCTAGCCAATATCTGATTTTCATTATTTAAACATGTCAACCTAACTGGGCAAGCTATTGTAATCCAATACATGTATAGATATTCAGAAGCGCGAGCTACAGCTTTTGATGTATATAAGATTCCCGGAGAGAATATTCCGTAAGAGCTTTTGGCCTGAGTTAAATAATTGTCGAACTGGGTGAGAAGACTTTCGAGAAAGCCACACACGTTTGAGTGTTTCGGTAAAGCTGATGAGAGTGTTCAATATTGGAGTAGAGAAACCCGTCGACCACATTCTGTCGTGAATAGTATCTATGCAAGTGTGTATATATATACACATAATGATATATGTATAGGTATTTATGAGAAGGTCGGCACCCTCGATGAGCTTTGGCCCGTTGCCTACGTCCCGGCTACTATACCGTACCCTTAACGAATACTCTCTACATACTGCACACGAAGAGACCTAAACTCCATTGTTTTCGGCTTATAACGGCTCCCCGAACAGTACGATCAGAAGGCATTTGCGAAAACGTTCACGGGATCTTGATTCCAGCTTATTCGACTATACTACTGCGCCCTATTCCATTTGCTTTATTCTCCGAACTGTATGTGGCTATGTGAACCTCAAGGTATCTTCAATTGCAAGTACTACATACATAATGGAATTTCGACAAAAATATGTGATTCAATTATTAGTTTATTAAGAGGCGGTATTATTATATCAAAGAAATATAAAAACTTTCTTGTCCGGAAGTGCTAGTGTCTTCCTTAGATTTGGTTTCGATCCTGTCATTTCTCCATTTTCTCTATTCATTCGTAAGTCCTTTAGCGTCGCTTTATTGTCCTTTCAGTCGACAGAGACGATTTTTTATGACCATATAAGCATTGACGCTAGTTCGACGAAATTGAATCCTTGCGTGTGTTATAAAAAATACCCATACACAATACACGATCCATGGAAGTCGATGCGTTGCTATGCGGCATCATGAAACCCATTCTTCCCTTGTAGTTACTGTCGTAACTACACGGTCGAATTGCGTCGAGTTCGATTAGCTGGAAACCAATAAGGTTCGCAGCGATAAGAACCATGACCGTATAGCCCGATCGTGAAGCCGGATAGACTATGGAATATAACCTCGCAAAAAGCTAAGCGAGTAACGAAAATAAAGAACAAAAAGAAGTGAGGGGGATAACGTCGTTCGGAATGAGCCTACAGGTCTTAGAAGATATCTATATCGGCTGAAAAACACACATCACGGTTAGCTCATCACGCGTCTAACCCTCCCACGCACTGATGCAGCTTTCCTTTCTATTCGAAGAGCTTTCAATATGTAATTTTTGAATCCGCAACGCCGATAACAGTTGCGAAGAATACCGAATTCGAATATGCATGGTATGTTATGGTATGTTTAGAGTGAAAAGCTTCCAGTGGAGACATATGAAGATTGGATTCTTAAAGCCTCCTGAAGGTTTCTAAGACAAATAAAAATCGATTTACTTTTTTCTTTATCATGCTCTCTCGAAGTTGTACCAACCAATCACAAGGTACAAGCATTTAGACTGATCCTTACAACAGAAAATCTTTGTCAAAGATTTCTCTGATTCCGTAGGCTGCAGTGTATAGTGGCTTAAAGCCCGATACCGAGTGACTCGGTGAGTAAGTGAGCGAGGACCTTCAGGAATGCGATGTCGAGGCAACGTCGGAGGTTTCACGCCTGGCGAAGGCGGGAGTACGAAATTAATAGCGGTAGCCGAGAGTTTGATTACCCAGGGAGGAGACCAACGGAAGCTCCAAGCTCAACGCGTGGCTGTCACTCGTTTATCTCTCGTTTCTCTCGCTCGATCTTTCTCCAACCCTGCGAATTCCTCTCTTTACCAAATGCGTCGACGATGTAACGCGGGAGAAGAAGAACGACGCCGACCAAGACTGCGCGACGACGAGGGGTCTCTCAAGGCGCCAGGAAATTAGCGAGGAAACTCCATTGGGGAAAGGAAGCACAACAACGATCGACCGAGGGAACCAGACAATGGTAGAGTGGGAATACTTTTTACTCCTTACTACAGCATTATACCGAGTACTACTATAGCTTTCCACTTCCATCCTTTTTAGTCCTGCTATCACTCCTCCCAGGTTTAAGTTTCCGGACTGAATCCTCAAAACCCCCATGAAGATTAGTAAATGAATGTACGGATCAGCTCGATATCAAACCGAAAAATAAAATATTGAAACTCAGAGTTTTCGCGTACTGTATTTTAATTTTTATAAGTGCTACGGCTCAATTGATAGAAATAGACAAGTATTCAATATACGCGTACTCCAGTAAACCCTGTACCAGTTTAGTAACATCTCGAAATTTCAAAACTATCGCCAATATTCCAATCGTCTACAATTGAACATACAGCATCCACGTCATATCTAATCCTCCACTAGGGGGCATACCCACCTTTCAGGTGAACGTAGCAGTTTAATTTGTGTATAGAGTTCTGACACCAGATTGGGAGTAGACCTTGCATATAGTTAGTAGCCACACAAACACAAGCATACACCCACACATATCCACCTTTGTATGCTGTGCAACTACCAATGCATCTTGGGAAACGATCTCACCGTCACAAATACGGTTATTGCACCCGCAGAGCACAGACTCGCTCGTCTCTCTGAGTCTCCTTTTAGTTTCCTCATCCGTATCATAATTTATCTTCCCTTCATGTTTCCCTCTGTTTGTTACTTTACAAGGAAGAATAGCGGGTAATATTTGGTTGTCATTCGCAGACGTATCGGGACGGGGATTTGTAATAAACTATTTATCAGAAGATCCTTCATAATATCTTGATAATACAACTAAACGTTGATATAACTAAATGTTGAGTCTATTTAGACTAAGTAAAAAAAGGACTGGGTGATGATGATGGACAAGACAATCAAACATCAACTCATCTTTTTTAACTCCCAACTGCCCGCACGGGAAAAAACCGGGAGTTATGCGTTTGACCGCGATCAGCTAATTTTCACGAATTTTTCATGCAGAATGTTTGGTGAAATGGCAAAAAATTACTTGACCAAATTTGAAATGTACATTCCATTACCAGTAGATATTATTCTTAGCAGTAATTCGATATGACGGTAAGCATGTTTGCAGAATAATTAGCATAACAAAAAAATGCTGTTCAACCATATCGAAATAACAATAGGTGATGCCGCCATAATTACGTTCATTCACAACGGTGTTGGCATACTTCACGCCGTTGCTGGCTGCTCGTAACTCTGACAGATGCCTGTGTGTACATTTTTTTTGTTGGTTACGTTTTTTTTTTATTATTGGTAAGGATGCTTGATTGTTTGAATTATTTAATTTTTAAACGTTCGGTGTCTATTCTAATTCATCGTCAATAGTTATAATGAAAACAAATTGTGGACATATAACCGAAAAAAAAAAAAAATCTACTGCAGTGCGTAAGAATTATGACATTGGAAGGATTAACGATACTACAATAAAAAAAATCCCGACCACAAAAATTGTAGTAAACTTAAAAAATGGTCAAATGAAAATAGTTCAAAAAAATATCTTTTGAATTTAAAAACGTAAAAAATTAAGGAAAAAAATCGATTGAAAAAAATGTAAAAATAAAAAAAAACGTGTTTAATAAAAACAGAAGAACTCCCAACTACGTAATAGTGTAGTATCTCACGAAATAGTAGTAGTAAATAAAAAAAGCAATAAAAAAGATGAAAATAATTCACTCGGTAAGTGTAACTCCTTTACAATTTCATTTTTCTGATCCATATCATCTACAATGAAATAATAAAAATAAAGTCATTATAGAAGCTAATATGGATTGACTAAAAATAAGAATGTAGCCAAAAATCATAATCGAATTTAAGGGATGTTGAGAGACGTCTCCTTCATCTTTTGTATGTGACATCTCCTAAATTCGATTATGATTTTTGGCTACATATTTATTTGTAGTCAATCCATATTAGCTGCTATAATGACTTTACTTTTATTATTTCATTGTAAATGATATGGATCAGAAAAATGAAATTGTAAGGGAGTTACACTTACCGAGTGAATTATTTTCATCATTTTTATTGCTTTTTTTAATTTACTACTACTATTTTGTCTTCTCCTAATGCAGTTATGATCGTCAAGTCGTACCTTCGCTACTTTAATAATTCCATACACTGTTACGATTAAAATCACAGAACGCTGAGGTTTTAACTATCAATGGAAACACTACAAACAAAATGTAGCATTAAACTGAAATTGTAGGCATTAAATTGTATCGATGTATAGGTTTTATGACAATTTAATCAGTTGATAATTGATCAGTAGTTCAATAGGATTATTTTCGACATATTGCTACAGTGAGGAGGTATGATAATTATGATGATGTAATAACCGTGAAGGAACTATGCATTGCGACTTATTTGCATAAATTGGTATTCAACAATTTTACGATATAACAACGCGTGGTAAAGTGGTGGGACAAGAGCCCTGATGAAATAATACAGGTGAATGACTGGAAAATTAACGTTTCCGAATAGTTGTGATCCTTAATTATAATTGTATATTCATAAACGAACAAAAAAGTAGTATGTGATGAGGATGATCAATCCCCGGGGTGTATAATTGAATAACACATACAAGGTATTATATAACAGGATTCGACAAAGGAGAAGAGGATTATCATCCCCAAAGTATTGGTTTCCAAGCTGAACTGGAATTGTGCATTTGTCAACGGTTCAAACGCCACACATATAACCACTGAATACGTGATGAATCGAATGCAAATCATTATGCATTCGCATCTCCTACATTTACCTATCAACTCACTGGCCTATGAGCCATCTGCGTGGATATTATGCCTTTACCAGAGACGTATTAAATTCGATCTCGTAAACTCGTCATTCACACTGATGGTTAGCGGTCTCGCAACGGTTTTACATAAATGTATGTCAAAATCACGTGTTTAGTTGCAGTACGTATACCGAAAATATTTCATCAAAAGGAAAATTACAATCTGCAATAATTATGAAATGTCTAGTGACCGTTGGGGGAGGGAGTAATGTAATTCTTGTTTGGGCTTATTATACACACACGCGCGCGCGCGCGCAAGCACACACAGACATACACACATATTCCACATATCTGAGTGGATTAATGGCATTAGTGCATCTGGCGTTTTACTCCGCTCGCACCATTTACTATTAAAATTGACCGCGATTATTGCAAGTCCAATATAATTATTAATCGACAAGTTTTCATTTAATTTAACCTAAATATGATCAATTTTATAATAACACATCTAAACCCTTAATAGCTCTACTGGAAATCAAATATATGAAATTTTCATTTGTGATTAATTTCCTATAAAATATGTGGGAGTCAACGAATTCGAAAAAAATATTTTCACGTCATCAGACGACCAATGAAATATATAATTCACTTAATTTCATTTTTGTAATTATACTACTGACACATATATATACATGTATTAGAGAGAACTCGATCCATCGTAAGACTCCATGAAGTCTCCTGCTCGCTCATCACGCGCCCGGGAGAACCGGGCATTCGTAATTCGATACGCGTCAAGTCGTACAAGAACGCGTTTATCATCGGAGACGTGAGACGCACAAAATGAATATATAGATATACATATCTTGTGCTCGTTAGAGAAATCCTCGGGAGTTTACGATTTTTTTCTCTATCGAATGAGAAAGCGAGCTGGAGAGATATATGGATTCATTACATACGCAGATGATTGAATCCCAAGATTCATAAACATTAAATATGATTCTCGTTATAATGTAGTAGAATTTTACCGATCCTGGACTTGGGCCAGCCTATGCTATTATTGATATATTGATACACAATGAAATAGTATTGAAAATGATACAAGATCACCTCGTTTCTATAATTATTGTATTTATATAATCCATGCCAGAATAAATGGAAAATTCAAAACACAGCATCAATGCAACTTGTTTAAGATTAATCGTAAATAAAACACTCGACGTAAACGATCAATTTGTCTCACTAGATGCACGATGAGTTTTTCAATGGTTTTGAAATTCAAATCCCTGCTCTCGTTCCGTGCAAAGAAAAATAGATCGATATACTAAGGAAAGTGTGGCGCCCACTACGTCATAAAAGTCACTCTTTAGGTAATCATTTTGTGGATCTTGAGATGAAGTGAGAAAAAAGTCAGTATGAATTAAGGGAAGGGAAACACGTTAAGCAGTCAATCGGTATTTTCAGAATATTTTCGTTCGACTTTTGTTTTAACGCTACGAGTTTTCAGGGGCTTAACTGATAGCCCGACATTTGTTCTGACGCCAATCTTTAGAGATAATTCTGTTTCAATATATTCATGTTAAATGTATGTATGTAAAATATCTAGGATTTTTCTTCAGTTTCAAGGCCATTTGTTCTCGTCTCTCCCATCGTAGGACATTTCTGTGACACGTAACACGATGATAAATCACCAAGAGAATTTTCTCGAAGCTTAGATTTATATATCTTTTTGATATATCCTCGACCATTATACGATCTCACCTTACATAAATTCTCAACGGAAATTATCCCGTTCGTTTCGGACTATATCTTGGATCGAAGCAGAAGAACGAAATCTCGATCCGAAGAGAAGAAAAAACAAAGGACAAAGCCCGAAATAGAAAACGAAAAAATATAAACAACAAATACAAAGCAATAACGTGTTTTAAAGTCTCATATTTCAAAGGATAAATATGATCCTTACGTTTCTTTGACGCAAATACTCTCATCGCAACTGTAAGCATACATCTCTCAGTACGTGCTGATTAGTCTCTAATTCTGAGTGATTGTTCGAACAAGCTGAATTAATGGAAAACGAAAACTTGACAAATAACTTAACCATTGCTGCCTTGTTTCATTCTAGTTTGCTAGAATTTTCTCTTTCTCTCTTTCGCACATTCATACATGCATATATACCGATGAATTTAATGGGTGGTATTGCCGGTATCTCCGGAGGCGATTGTTTCGTAAACGTAAATGCCGAGACGCGAGGATTTGCGGGCTTGGCTCTGCAAGCTGCTCGATATAAATGCACCAGCTTCAACAGTAGCGACATCTGTAGTTTACACGTGCTTCGCTCGTCGCTCACTTTCTATTAAAGAAGCATATATCTATATGCGTACACCTCGAGGAACGTGTATGCATTGATACGTCGCTAGTTTAACTAGGGTTTCGCTTATGTACTTCGAACATTCTGGATACAAGTCCATTTTAATTTTAATCATCGATAGAATTGAGTAATTTAAATGATTTGCTATGGCGAGTGTTTGAGAATTCTCGATTATTTCAAAATTCGAGTAACAATCCGTTTAAGTGATATGCTTACTTCTGTTCGATTTCTTTGAAGACGAATACAATGCAATTAAAACGTTGGTGCAAAGTTCTATGGACAGTTCGATATTTATGCATGTACTGTAATTTTGTTTGGTACTGGTTCGTAAGTTATTGAGTTTGTGGAGTGTCGCCATCACGTTCACCCTCCAGGGTCTCTTCACAGCCCTCCGATCGAATCTGCTCCGGCGTCTCTCATCGTTGTCGTCGTTGCTGATGGTGCTGATGCTGATGTTGCTCTGACACACAGAAGTAACTTTCTTAACTTCCTGTCCCTCTCTCCCTCTCTCACTCTTGACACGCTGTAACATGACGACTACAATATTCTGGCAAGAACAGACTCAGGTATGATAGAACGAGGCTGATTACACCTTCGATTATATGTTAAGCGACGTAAAATCGATGGCAATTTAGAACAAGTTCTATCAGCTACACGCAGCAGCGTGTTCAAGATTTCCCGGCGTTGAAAATAAAATTATGCATGAGGACTTGTCGACAAGCGAACATTCGAGAATTTGATTGAGTGTTTGACAAATCAGGGAAATATTAAAAATAATAAAGCATATGGAGAGAAGAAGCCCCTGCAGATTCTGCTTCACTGCGATGATAAAACTTATGGACGCACCCCAAACAATTTTCATCAGTAACACGTGTTCATTAATTATGATACATTACGATTAACTGAAATGTCCGAAACTCTACCATGACGTGATATTTGACGATTTCGAAGGAAACTTTAGAACTTTACTGTGGACTGGTGGCACGCTGCCAGCTCTCGAATAGAAGCATTGTAGCCGGAAGAAAATTGTGGAGAAAACTCGACGAGAATGGTGCACCATCGAATATATGCAACGAGAAAAATTCCTCGGCTAGCGCCAAGGGTGAGTGGAATAAGAGGAGGAAAAGAAGCAAAAATGATGATGGAAAAGGAAAAAAAAAGATTAGAGGGAGAAATCGGGCTTGAGAAAATAGGAACAGAAATAACAGACGACTCCTCGATAGTAAGAAGAGGAAGAAAAATAAACTCTCTGTCGTTCATGCACGCAGAAGGGAGAGATTGTGTGAATGAGATAGGAGATTTCGAGTCTTCGAATGATACAACAAAAGAGTTTTCTTTTCCATTGGATTTCTGACGTGTCGGATAGAGCCTCTTGAACTACATGTTACATTGCCATTGAAATTTTACTCTGCAAGCCCTTCAACACCCTTCCACCATTTTTCTACTTTCGCATTCGCGTTTCTATTTAAAAAAATATTTCCTGTATTTATTATTATCACTACTATTTTTATTATTATTTTCACAGCGTCAAATCTTTTCGAGCCAGACGATGAGTAGTATTTTAATATAAAATATTTAAACAATTGGTGCCAATTTAAACAATTGGGAATAAATTTAAAAAATAATTCATGCTATTAGAACATTTCAAAATATCATGAAGGGTAAATATTTTATAAAAATAATCCACAATAGTCATGTTTTAAAGGGATTCCAAATAACATTTTATACCACCACTGTTGCTGAAAATGTTTGTTCCCGATAGTTCCGAGATCGTAACCGTGAGAAATTTCAACGTGCATGTCATTTCGTTACAGAAGTATGCTCTCTTGCCCCTCATGAACATAAGCAAATCCATGCCGGAAAAAAATGTCTAAATCACTCATTTCTATATCTCACTTTTTTTTTCATTCTGTGCTCAATTGTGCGTTAAAGGCGGTTTCGGCTTTGTGCTCGTGTTCATGGAACACTTTGGGCCCATGCACAAGTGTGAATTTTTGGTGTGTGCAAGAGGGGATCGCAAAGTGAAAAGACGATGGAAAAAAACGACGAATCCAGAAGCTGTTTGAAGGAACACGCGCTTGCAGTGTGAAGGAAAAAAGTTTTTCGGTGATTCGTGATGCAGCAGAGCAAATGCGAGATAGAGAGAAAGAGAAATTGGGGGATTTAAGAGGCCCTCGAGTAGAAGACCTTAAACTGCTGCATATTTTCCCTCATAAATGAAAAAAAACCCTCGGAAATTTATTTCCGAGGGGAGAAAGCGGGTAAGCGAGTAAAGTCGATTTACGGCTGCATCGATCGTGTTGCGCGTGTTTTTACGAATTAACGTTAAAATATCGCATATGAAAAACCAACTAAATATTTTAGGAATGATTTTATAGGATTATTTATTATAGGAAGGTATTGTTTACTTTTTTTCGTATATA
Source organism: Rhimphoctona megacephalus (assembly GCA_963989365.1). Taxonomy (NCBI): domain Eukaryota; kingdom Metazoa; phylum Arthropoda; class Insecta; order Hymenoptera; family Ichneumonidae; genus Rhimphoctona; species Rhimphoctona megacephalus. The sequence continues at coordinate 33,209,644 of OZ022414.1, read as the reverse complement.
TGTTTGTTAATTCTGATGGAAACCGGAGAAAAAATGTAATTTTCCAATTATTTACGTTTACAACTAAAATTGTTTTCAAGATGTGTCGTAAGGTTTATGCAAAAGTATACAAACAATGGAAAAAAATGTAGTCAACGAATCCTGAATACTCATTATAAAATTTCTCACCCCCGGAATAATCCCCCAAGCTGGGTATCTTCTATAGTTTCATGGTCTGACTGAAATGCCCCGTATTCATCAGTATTAATGGCACATTCGTATATATATGCGTAAGAAGCAAAAGCGAAAAAAAATTGTGGTTGTTTTATTGCCGAGGGCATAAAATCCGTTTCTTCAGTTGCATCATTTCTTCATCTAAAAATCCGCAGGTGTACATCAGAAGCATGCTGAGCACACGGTGCAATGCGTCGCGCAACACAGCAAAAAATCGGGACGTCCACGAGTGTGCATTTAATATTTTCACGCGAGACTTTGCTAGGCGAGGGAAGAAAAAAATGCTGCGAAAGGGCTTCTCTCTCTCTCTCTCTCTCTCTCTCTCTCTCTCTCCTTGTTTTGTATTTTCTACGAGCTTTCTGGATATCACTTTTTATGTCTCTTTTTCTTTCTTTCTCACTCTCTATTTTTTCCCCCTCTGTTCATTCGAAAATATAGGTATATGTCGTATAGTTGTGCTTACTCCTCGAATTTACTTCTAGTGCATCCCTCTTTCAAGGTGGAGAAGAGTGCATAGTTCATTTTATGATAGAAAAATTGAGAAAGGATAGATACATAAATATATATTTATACGGGTCCTCGCTTAACCGCGCAAATTCGTCGATCGGAAGAAAAGAGAATGTCACGGTTTTCCGAGTTACCGTAAAGCCCCACGAAGTAGAAACGCTCATCTATAGAAACGTCTCTATATGTATAAATAATAAGTATATGTATAGGCGATAGAGTCTCTTACCTTGCATGACTTCCAAGATTTTTCCAATATCACGAAATTGTGCATCGCTCGCTAGGAAATATTCTAAGATCAAAACGGATGAAGACGTATGTAAGAGAAATTTGTATTTTATGTGCAAAATATCATAGTTCGATAACATTAAAGTTTGTTAATACTCATCATTATCATTTAGTGTGATTAATTATCCGGTGAAGTCAAATCGTCGAAAATTTCCCTAATGAACGTACAATTAATGAGCGAATCTCTCGGCTTAACATGTCTATTGGATAAACTTGATGAATAATGCAAATTGTGTTAACTTTCCATGTATCACTAATAATATGGATTACGTTAAAATTTCATTGTTCCCAAAAGTTAATTGATTACTGTTCTACGCGTAGAAATGAATATTCGAATGTCTCGATAGTACAAATCGATCGTTCTCATTAAAGTGCATTCAATAAAATAAATGAGGTCGTATATGCTCGCTTTTGTTGAAAGTTGATTTAGCAAATATTAAGACGTAAACTGATGAATGAAAAAATAAAAAATAAAAGAAATATGAACTTAAAAAAGAAAAATGAAAAAATGCAACCGCAAAAGCCTTTGCTCTTGCGGTTGTCTTCTCATTCACTCTCATTTTGCGTATTAAACTGCGCGTGCGGTGAGAACCGTTTCGTGACGAGACACGACATATAATACGTGTACATATATTTAAGAGACGCACGCACGGTGTATATAAAGCCCCCGCATATATGTATGAATTATCCAATATAATATACGTGTGTGTATATATACATTCTTTACAAAGTGAGAAAGGGAGTTGCGGGACGTACAAGTGAATATCTCAATTTGAGTGACGCTCGCTCACGCACGTTTAACGATAAATGTATATGTAAAAGAGGACACTCACATACATCGCAAAATTAGAAACACTCCGGTGAACATAAGCGTATAAAGTACTGTAGATGCACATGGCATTGGACAAGATAGAATCGAAGAGAGAAAGAGAGAAACAGAGAAGGGAAAAAAGAAGAAGATCAAGAATTTAATAGCGACGATGCTTTCTCGTCATTTATCAAAATTCACGAAGCATTTTCTTTCCACAATAATGAGATTCGATGAAGAATTTCATAAAGAGACTTTTGAAACGTTAATGACGCAAAAAAAGTAGTACCTACATAATTTCCTTCCTAAAAGTATTGAATCAATGCGATTTATAAATTATAAAATCGAAAAAAAACGGAATTGTAATGTTTAATTCGATACCAAATGTCTTGTACAACATTCCATTTGAGTAGACATTCCGAGGGTGAATAACTTGGAACTTCACGATCTGTGTTCTTTTTTTATATGACACGAGAAAGAACGAGGCAAACCGATCGTTTGGTATCCATTATGCGGAGAATCTCTCATGGGATCTCGGTTTTAGGACACTTTTATGGGTCAATTATCTATGCTCAATCACGCTCATTTTCGCTGAGTCTGTTTAAGTAAGGCGCCACTCTGACTGCATAGCGATAAAATGGAGGTAGTCGAATGACGAAAAAGAAGAGAAAACGAAAAAGAGAAAAATGTGGCTGGGATAAAGATATACGATAATAGAAATCGTAATGCCACAGAGTTATGTCTGCTTATCACCAATTTGTCTCTTCCTGTTGTCGCGAACTGGGACACACCGTGCTGTCTCCATCAGCGGTAACATCCGTACAGACATCTAAATATATAAATCGTATACATTCTACACACATATATAAATACATATATATGCATGTTTGAATTACATCTAACGTGTAGTACATGCATTGGACCTTTAGTTCTGACTAACAAAGGAATAAATGAAGAGCTCGGCTGAGCTCTTCAACCCAAGTCCAATTCTCGTCTGGATCGAAGTACCGAAGAAGCTGTACCATATTTTAGTCGAGTGACAAGAAGTGGCAAACACGAGAGTGCTTTTCACGAGATCAGTATTCGTTGTTACTGAGGTTAGATTAAAAATTCGAGACGTCCTTACAGAAGGGGATTCGTTTCCCTTCGTTCTCTTGTCTTCTTCGTACGACGGTGATCCCTCCTCTCTCTCTCTCTCTCTCTCTCTCTCTCTCTCTCTCTCTCTCTCTCTCTCTCTTCTCTCTGGTATGAAATTTTTTTACTCTGACATAAGCTGCTGACACCACAAGGGGGTCTACACTTTTTGGTCAGAGATCTATGCCCGTGAGCCGATAATAGTTTGGAGTACTCGTTGACCATTAGAGGAAAGCGAGGAGCAAAAAAGAGACTATGAACGAGAAGGAGAGAGAGAGAAAGTGAGTGGGAGAGACAGACGGGGGAGAACAAACGAGTCCCCCGTGGAGACTCAAATGAGCATTCCAACTGGTAATTGGAGCGCACAGTCGCACGAGGGGATATATACTGGCACGACGAATGTTTGCCTTGTGGGAGGAGAAGCTGTGAGCCATCAGATGCACACTTACACGTATGAGCACAAACATATTCAAAAGCGAAGGATTGAAAATGCGTGGGAGGGTCTTCCGTACTGGTCCACCTTACCAAAAGCCTGGACGAGAAGAGGGAAGGGAAAGATTAGGAGTGAGAAAAAAACGTTCAAACCCGAGAGGCACGCACTTGGACAGTCTGAGTGCTCTTCGGAAGAGAGAGATGTGAGAGTGTGAGAGAAAAAGGGACTGAAAGAAGATAGATAGGAATAAATGGGGTATACATACATATATAAATATATATAAGGCGATAGAAAAAGATCTATTAGAGCGAGGGAGTAAGAAAAGAGGAGCAAAAAAACACGCGGACAGAGAGGCAGGAAATGGTCGCCGGGATGGACCACCCGAAGCACCTACGAATCTCAACAAAAGGGAAACGTTTCTCTCTCTCTCTCTCTCTCTCTCTCTCCCTCTCTCTCTCTCTCTCTCTCTCTCTCTCTCAAAATTGTCGACACCTCAAAACGACTTTGGGTTTTTTATCTCTCATATGTATAAATATATATTTATTCACGCGTATAGGAAGACGTCACCATTTTGTTGGTTTTTTCTTTTCATTGCTTTCTACGAAGATAAAATGCAAAGATTTCGGATCAAGAGCAATAACTTTATAAGTTTTATGAGAGTACAACAAAATTTATTAGCATTTTATGATTTATTGGCCTGCATTTTCTGAAAATGAAGGTATACTGCATGTTTCTAATCTACTAGATTAAGATGAAAATATTATTTTTTTGTTTTTATTTTTATTGTTCCTGCATGTACCCTTATGGATTTTTACGAGCCTACCCTATCACTCTAACCTCACTTTTCCCCAACTTCACTGATTACCATGTTCCCGTGAGATCCCTCAAGAGTGTTGCCCACAGCCACAACTTCCTAATGCATTACTGTATTGAATTTGCATGAGGGTCAAGGGAAATTGTGGAAAACCCGGTCGATATAAGCGGCTGCTTATTTCTTGGATATCGGCTAATATATTGGATATTTCTACTGAGTTTCATTCGATAACCATCATCAGAAACTCAGAAAAACTGCCATCAGCTGAGGTACGTATGCGCGTGCCACTGCAAGATTAAGCGGTCACCCAATCAAGTATTGGTTTCGCCCGAAGCTGCTTAACTCGGGAAATCGCCAGAGCCACAAATCGACCACGCACCCATGCATCGCTGTCAGTAATTAAGATAAAAATGATGTTGACTAATTTTTCACGATTTACGCCTAATTTGATCTATTTATTGTCAGTGAGTGAATTTATGTTTAACATCAAACGCATTTTCATCACATTAATCATAAAAAAAAATCAGGGCGAAAATTATTTTAAAAACTTGTAATAAATGATTAAAAATCGCTTCGAATTCTCTAGTTTCTGTTAATTATCTTTTACGCTATATGGATTAAATACACGTTAACATTGTTAACACATTAACACATTAAATAAACGTTAACACTGTTCTTCTTAATACTTGTCATCAAGATGCTGCCGCATCTCTAAATAAACATTTTTCGATGTCACGACTGAATATGCGAGCAGAGAATCATAGTGAGGTTGTATTGGATTTCATACTATATCGATTTGATCCGAAAACGCGCGGGATATCGAAAGATATCCGAGGAAGAGAATGAAATAGGTATCAACTCCCATACCATATCGCAAATTCCCGAGATGGGGTTTACGACGGGATCGTTTGTGTTTGCGTTAACAAGCTGACCGAAAGAGACAAAAGGAGAAGACGATCAGAGGGAGAGAGGAAGAGACGGAAATAAAAACAAAGCAAATATATAAATACAGGCGCACAGAAAGACAGATAGAAAGAGAAGGAGGAGGAGACTAAGATAGACGAGAATGATTGCCTCTTCGCTTTCGTCTTTTTGGAAGAGTAACAATACGAAATGTGTGTTCGCCTTTTCCTTATAGCAGGAGTTCAGTATCCACGTGTGTTCCTGACGTTGAAGCACAAGAGCGTTTCGTCACGAAGAGAAATAATGGAACAAGCTGTGTGTGTGTGTGTGTGTGTGTGTGTGTGTGTGTGTGTGTGTGTGTGTGTGTGTGTGTGTGTGTGTGTGTGTGTGTGTGTGTGCGCGCGCGCGCGCGCGTGTGTGTTACAATCTAGAACGATGCAAGATGCAAGAGAGAGGAAGAAGGGAGAGAGAAAAAAACTAGAAGACTTTTGCGCCGTTTTCCTTCTCCCTTCTCGTCATATCTCTCACGGGAGACCTCACACGCCGTTGCTGTCTGTAATGTTTTTTTGTGAAGCGGCCAGCGGAAAAGATTATCACCTTCTCTCTTTTCTCCGGTCTTTCTGTTTTTCGCAAGCCCCGCGCAAGAATATGTCACGAAGAATCGAAAACGACGTTTCAACACCACTTTGACGATCGTAATTCATGCTCTGTAGCTCTAGCCAAGTTATCTGCATTTCATGTATTCGTAAATTGGGGAAAAATGGTCGTTCAGAATCGAAGCTTACGATTACTTGCGACAACTACGACAACACTGCAAATACTTTTTTCAACGAATTGCGAATACGTTGAAGAAAAGAAACGAGGATGGTCTTTGAAAACACTTTTGTACGCATGTTGGACGAGGAATGACGACTTTTACGAGGAGGCATAATTCCGAAATACATTCGAATGTATATACACGAGACGGCAATGAATTGTCTTACATATTGGCAAAAATATTAGTGGATCGACTAGTACGATATTTTTAACATAAACTAAAAAAAAAAAAAAAACAAACGTGTCGCAGAAATATTATCAATAATCAATTCGTTGAAGGAACAATTACTGTATTAATATTGTCCCTTTCGATCTTATGAAACACAATATCAATAGAAACGTGGTATGACAAAATAATGATGGCTCTCATCAAACTCATTATTTTTCAGTTTGATTAAACCTGAAGCTCTTCGTCGTCATTTTTCACCCACCTTCTCAATAATTGTATTCTTCTTTCACATGCCTTTGACACAATTCCTGTCAAGTAGGTAATTTAGGATAAGGGAGGGGATGGACACCAAACAGTAGACAAAAAGAAAACTGTTGGAAAAGACCTAAAGTATCTGTTCTGAAAAGGCCTGTACGAGGAAATGAATAAAAGAAGAAAGGAGAAAGTCACGGTTTCGGTAGCGCATTAACGCCACTCAAAAGCCCTCCACCTCGTCGTACTCATCATCATCGTCGTAGTCGTCGCGTTGTATCTCAGCAGCTGGCTTCAAAGCAACAAGGAGAATCTCACTTCCAGCATACCGTTCCTTCTTCGACTCTCAAATATTAATTATTATACCATTGCCGAGTAGCATAACGTCCACAAGAGCGCTCGTCGCAATGTGTTTGCACTCCCACATATAATATGCACGTACTCTGGGGTTTTACGACCCTTACATACATACCCGCACTCACACATATAGTATATGTTTATTATATGTGTATCTGCATGTGCGAATATCCATGGTTGCTTGACGTACATGAAGTAGCGCAGACGGTGTGAGACAAGCGTCAAAGCGTCGAGCGGCTCATTAGCCGCTACTCCACAAAGATGGAGAGTAAATCAACGGGTATTAGTGTATAACCTCTTTTGCCGAGAATGGATAAACTCACACAAACGGCTTAACCGGAAAAACAAAAGAAAGATAGATGGAAAAGAGAGAAAGAGAGTTTTGATGCAGCCCTTCGCATAAGGCAAAATGCTGATGCACGTAATTCAAGTCAAAGAATAATTATATAGTATTAAAGCTTGCATAGTTGCAGCACAACGAAAAAACATTTGTGTATTTACCGGTTCCTTGATTTTTCATATGATCCCATTTCTGTTTTCGCAAATTTATGTCTTTGTGTCCTAAAAAGTTCGACTAGAAGTTGCGTAGCCGAAATCTGCAAGTAAATAGAGTGGTATTAAAAAAAAAACGATATTACGTTTGATTCAAACTTCTGTACGACCGATAATTTATTTTGAGGGACGGTCTAAATACCGACATTATTCAGAAAAAACCGATCCTAATATATTTACTTTGCAATGCTCGGTATCCTGTGTATACCCTTCATTAACTTCCATGTTTCTGTAGCTATGCCCCTTTTGTTAATACATTATTAGACCGCCTTTGTACGAGGGCTCAGGGAAACTGTGGAAGACCCGCCCGATTTAGGCGGCTATATTTTTATTGAGCTTCAGTTGGTTAGCAACATCAGAAACTCGGAAAAACTACCTCCCGTTCAGTGATCGATGCGCGAGTCGGTGCATGGCTAACCGGACACCCAACCAAGTATTAGCCTCACCCGAGGCTGCTTATATAATTTGGGCGACCGCCTAAGCCGCACGTACCAACCGAGCAACCATCGCTGTGAAAAACGATTCTAATGCATTTTATTCGTAATTGCTTTTGTCCGTAATAAATTCATAATTTTGATGTGTGTGTGTTTTGAGGGTTTAAAAAACTTTGAATTCCTACCAAAGCCTGAGCCTGTAGATACATAGAAGAAAGAGGGTCCGCGGTTGGTGGTTCTCTGCTGCGTTCAATTAACTATCATCTCTCCATGTCACTTTGGTCATCGGGAAACATAAAATAAAGAATGAAACACATCGCAATAAAAGAAGCAACGAATGAGAGCAAAGCGAGTTTTCGACCGAAAGAATGAAGGATTGCGTCGGGGGAGGGGGGACGGGGATTTCAAGGGAGAAATTTTCGAACAGTTGCCTTAATCCACGGCAATTAAAAAATAATCACGCGTGACGAGCGCGAATGGCAATTAGAATTTCGTGTCACGTAGTCGGTCGCGTTAGGTGTTGGAAAGCGTATATAATTCTCGCGTGCTCACGGTGCGACTTTTAAATAAACATATGCACACATCGGCCATTCTAAAATGTACACAAGGGTTTTTCGCGCATGGAGGGTCAAATCCTTCAACGAATTTTTAACCGTGGGTAAAAGAAATATTTATACATAAAAATTTCTGTGTTAATTAACGAGAAAAATATTTATGAAAATGCGCGTTATGTATGCGACAAGTAAAAAATGAACTTTTTATCCTCGAGCATCGTCGTTAAATCTATTTCTACTCATATACAAAAACTTCTCAAATATTCAAATTTGTGAAATATTTATTCCAAAGATTCTGGGCTTTGTTGAGTCTGGCCTCTAATCTTGGAAAATTCTGTATACAACGAATGAAAATATTCAGTTCAAGCACTCACTTTATTACTTAGTTTCAACTCTCTCTGCACTCATACATACATTAGTTACCTCCCGTGTTTCTGTTTTCTCACATTTACTCATTGACTCTCTCTCTCTCTCTCTCTCTCTCTCTCTCTCTCTCTCTCTCTCTCTCTCTCTCTCTCTCTCTCTCTCTCTCTCTCTCTCTCTCTCTCTCTCTCTTACTTTCTCTCTTATGTGCCTCTTTCTGTTGGGTCTCGACCATTTTGGTGGGTGAATCACGTTTTTCCGTTCCACCCCTCTTAGCACTACGAGTCCCCTCGATCCCTCTCATTCTCCTCTCATCCCTCCACACTCGAATGTCACATCCGCAATCCCAGAGACCCCGGGTATATTCTTGGCCAGAGACTGGACCAAGGAGAAACTAATTATAAAAATGTAACACGTACCTGGGACAGCTGTAACAGCTGGCGCTAATGAAATAAAGGCTACCTCAAGGGAGGATCTTTTTTTATATCCCTACACTTTTATCCTCGCTCTCTAACTGTTGTCTTTGCTTTCGCTGCGAATTTCTCTCGATAATTAGTCCGCAAACATAGATTCTATGAGGGGTCTATGGTTGTGAGGTTCCAGTCACTCCAAAATCATAACAATGGAATGTTAATGCAATTATACGAAATTTTATACGGTTGTGAAAAAAAATTAATGAATAGTTTCACAGATGTGGACATAAATAGTAATATAAAAGTTTTGTGCACAATTGAGCTGCAAATGTTTGACCTACAGCCAAATCTTTGTCTACATTGTCCAAAAACAAAGATTGATATTCAAAGGATTTCACAGCAAGAGCTTCATTCGAATCTTCATTATAGCGTTTACTAAATAGATCTCGACAGGTTTTATATGATTTATAGTTGGAATTAAGATCTAGTTGAGATGTGATCATTTCTTCCCACTGTCTATTTATTATACCAAGGAATTTTTAGATATAATTAAAGGAAGATTAGTTTTCACACCTCGTAGTAAATGAACTCATACAACAGTTTTGAGGCGAGTTGCCACTTAAATTATTTTTGAAGATTAATGTTTTCATCGACGCAGGGCCTAGGCAGGCTTGCCCGAGATGACCATTATGTCCATTAACCATTTATAAGCCATGGCATTATTACGTCATCACTGTCATCATTGATCGTTGCATCATTAATATTAATCTCAACATCATAATTAGACATAATATAAGTTATTATTGCGAGTACAATTCTTACCATGAATAATAATGAAGTATAATTTTAAAGAGCTACCTCTCGCACGGAGCACACGATGTCGATAGTTGTTTCTTTACACGTCTTCTTGGCTCACTTACTCCGATGGTACAAGGGAATATCTTGTAAAACTTGTACAACACGAATTCTCATACTTTTCGTGGCAAAATGAACCGCCAAAGAACTACGTACGTACTGTATACATCGCATTGTTTAATAAAGAGTTTGAAACACGCGTAGTAAAAGTATGATATTGCTGTAAACTGAGTTCGAAGAAGGGAAGAAAAACGTGTACTGGATGAGAAGAGATGGAGGGGGGATATTTTCATATCTGCGTTTTCCCATGAGAGCCCGCGTGCTAGGCTGAGCCCTGGGGTCTTTGGAACTTTTCAAAGTATATTTCCAGTTGCCTTTCTCACTCTCACTCTTTTTGTCTCCCTTTTTGCGTTTCTCTTTCTCTCTTTTACTCTTACGTTATGCAAATATATTCAGATCGGGCGACAACCCTCCTCCTACTGTACTTCCACCGTCACCATTTTTTATTTCTTTATATCTCACGGGACGAAAGAGAAAACGAGCAAAAGAATGAGTATGAGGAGGGAAAGTCAAGTAACAGAGAAAGAGAAAATATATGCGTATAACCATCGGCGAAAGCGAGCGGTTACCGGATAACCAGAAGGGACAAACGCGACAGCATCGGAAATCGCTAATGTACAAAAAAAAATAAGAAAAAAGATGGAACCTTCGACAAGGTAGAGTACAAATTTCAGAGCAGTCAAACCTCATCCCGCTGCGATCATTTTTGGTTTTCGTTGTAAGAATATTTACTCGCGCCGAAATAAAGTCAACTTACATTGAATAGACGGGTTTGAAATTCGATTGAAATACATTCGAGGGTGAAAAACGTTGACAATATACATACGTTGCTCTAAAATAAGAGAAGTCCCGGCTAAAGTTGAACGAAGCATTTTTGAGCTAGTTTGCGATGAGACGATAAATACATCAACTACAATTATCTTCTAATTACAGCTGACGTTGCACTTTGAAGAGGGTAAAGATATGGTTAAGTATTATAATGCACGATATAAAGCATTATTATGGAAGAAAAAGAATACGGAAAAAATTTGCCGCAAGCGTTTTTGGGAATAGTGCGGTGTAACTCTGTGCCAGAAGCAAGCTCACGAGGTCAAGGCTATTAATTCGGCGTTGTGTGGGTGCACTTCGGAGTAGGAGATTTATGCACGGCTCTTGGCTGACGGGTGGGCATATATCACTCGACAAGGGAGGGATAGTGCACTGAACATTGGCGGACATGAGAGGGGTTGGAGGGGAGCGAGAGGATAGAGAGAGAGAGAGAGAGAGAGAGAGAGAGAGAGAGAGAGAGAGAGAGAGAGAGAGAACGAGCGAGGACTTGAATGGGTTATGGGTTCATTTTCCATGTATCGCGTGGCTCGAGTTATGGGTTACACCATGCGCGTAATTTATGTTCGCTTTGGTATAGCTTCTTACACGTATAACACAGTTGAAACGTGTTGAAGACTGCGCAAAACCCAAACCACAACATCTATACGAAATTTTGATATAAATAATATAGTCAAACGTACCATAAATTCACTTTTGCGGATCGCGTTCCCATATATCAAAAGCCAACTTTGAGAAAAGCGATAGTTTGTGGTCTTTTTCACCCATTATCGGGGGTCAATGATAAGAACATAAGCGAAATAAGATTTACAAAAACATAATGTGTGATACCACATTTTCCGAACTCTCGGAAATTGATGCTGCATAAAACAAATTAGAAATTTCATGTAACAACCATTTTGCATTGTTTAGATAGCGAAAAAACGAATTGTTATATGACACGTTGTAACGAATGAGAAGGAACAAACAATAATTTAAGAATAAAAGTTAAGAAAAATAAAACGAAAAATAAGCAGTTAAATTGGATCAGAAGATTAGAAAAATCAAGTCAAAAGAATTGAGAGATATTGATAATTTAGCGAATCGAAACAACAAGTAACGATGGAGATACGAAATAAAAAAAAAACGAATGTTGAAAAGGATGCAAATTAGGACGAATGCTTCGAACACGTGAGTTAGAGCGTGGTATGATACGTTTGAGGTTAGGTTTCGCCGTATCGGGCATGGAGATTTCGAGTGAGCTTCTACAGCCACCGGACTCGAATCTCTGGGGTATCTCGATGCGTCGGATGGGGATCGAAATGGCAGGAGTGCCAGGGAACTACGTTGTAAATCCTGAAAGTAACTATTTTAAGAGGATATTCCGATTTGTAGTTTCTTGGTTCGGTGATCCGTTGTCCGTGAATTCCTCGAGAAGAGATATTCGAGGGTGGGTCGTAGTTAATAGAAAATTTGCAAGATGATCCGAGAGTCGAAGAAAGAACACAGGATAAAGTAGAAAAATGGTAGCATTTATTAGAGATGCCAGATTCGTGACAGAGTCGGTGTTCTTGGGGAGGGTACCTGCTCGGCACTCGCTTCGGAGTAAAAGTGATCCTAAGCACTGCGGAGCGCCTCTACTTATACTAGATCGATCTCGCGTGATTGGTTGAGAGTCGCATGGTGGGGGAAGCGCGCGGCTGCACGGAGAGAATTTTATAGGAAAAATTACTATGTTCACATTGCGGTGTGGTACCGTGTCGATCATTGTGAAGAAATTTACTATGTTTTTCTATTCAAAACATATTCAATTTTACTCTGAAGTGGTGCGACATAGTTCCACGCCCCAATGTGAACATAGTAATTTTTCGCATAAAATTCTCTCCGTGTGCTTCTCCCTAATTGGTGCACGAGACCACATTCGTTGTCGTAGAGGGTATTTTCACGTTATGTATATTGTACAATTTCTCTTTGCGATTAAAAATACTAATTAATACTAAGAATAATAATAATAATAATAATAATAATAATAATAATAATAACAACAACAACAACAACAACAACAATAATAATAATATTAAATCGTAGTACGGTTAAGTAATGGGAATTTTTGGGTTTAAATAAGTATTTTTATATTTCAGCAAGAAAAAAGCACGACGTTTCCGGAAAAAATATAGTGCTCGAAGAGCGCGTGGAACAGAATAAGCTCATTCGGTTAGAGTTTTCAGTGTCAACCATCATATGCAATAACAAAAAATATGTCTCTGTAGTCAGGAGGAATGCGAGAAACCATTATGGGGACAATTTCAGGTCCTATTCACGCTTAGCTTCATAAAATTGTGCCGGTATTTATGCATGGATATGGGAGTATCTATATGTTGGAAAATATCAGTTGTAACGGAGGCGAGAACGATAGACACTGATAGGCACAAATTTGGAGGTACACGAACAGAGAAAGAGAGAGAGAAACGGACTGACAGAATGAGAGATAACTATACAGTTGTACGGACATTTGCGTAATCGGTATCCGTTTCTCCGCCCTGGTGCGAGGCCGACACTACGGCATGTTCTATAATCGGTAGATGCCTAGAAATGGAGGAGAAAGCGAGAGAAGTGGATTTGCCGCAGCTTTGGAGCGAAGAAGAACGAGAGAGGAGCGGTAGAGAGAAAAGGAGAGAGAAAGCAGAGAGCTTCGCTAGCTATTTCGCAAGCCGAAAATGAAACCCTATGCAGAGGAAACTGGATACCCAATGACCATACACAGGCTTTGATAAATCCCGCACAGGAAAGTTGAAACCGAATTTCTCTCTCTCTCTCTCGCTTTCTCTCTATCTCTTAAACAAGGACGATTACCCGGGTATCAGTTTCGTTGAGTGCGTCAGGATATCCCGGCTTTCGGTTGGCAGAATCCAACTAAATCCCGCGCCTGTCTCTCGCAAATTGTAACTTCGTTTCATTCACCATTCGTTGACGAATGAATGGACCCGAGCCTCGCAACTGTCGGTGCTAAGTTTTGCGAGTTGAGCATTTTTGTTTACGAGTTATTTGCATTCTATGTGCCGAGTATAATTTCTGAATTATTAATTAAGAATTTAGCGAGTAATAGTATGGGTATTAAACTTGATGCGATAAAAAAATTTGACGCATACTCAAAATAAATTATCCAAATTTACGCCATTATGAGACTAGGCATACACAGATTATTTAAACACTGATTACATGATTTATCAACAGCAAGTATTCGTGTCTAATTTACATATACAAAATTTTAACAAATTTCTTTCGGGGCGTCCATTAATTACGTAAGGCCCGAAGGAGGAGGGGGAGATCTATTAAAACATCATGGTAGATCACGACGGGGAGGGTATTACAAGTATCACGTATATTTTTTACGCGAAACTTTTTTTATGTTGATTCCGATGAATTCCTATTTTTTTGATGACATTTAGCCCAGTCACTACGTACAAAAAGTAGCCCTGAAATGGAGAAGAATATTAGATACCACAATTTCCTTTTTCTAATCTAGTTTAGTAATCTAATTTTTGTACTGGCGTCGACCACTGTTTTTGTTAAATAACTCCATTCCGAATGTTTGACTAAAAAATAGTTCTGACTACCCTATTGGAAATTCAATTCTTTACAACCTTGATCATAATAATTTTTGGTCTACGATCGATTTCTTTAACATACTATAAATCTGAAAAAAGGGGCGAAATTAAATTATTGTATTATCTCGTTTATTTTAAACATCGGCGCATAAATGAACGAAAACGACCTTGTAGGGAATACAATTCTCTACCACTTTGTTCTCACTTTTCTCCTCTTAGGATCAATGTTTTAGGTTCTACGCATACGGTAATGAGTGGTGTGAAAACATTATTCCATGAACCATTTAACGACTACATGTCTTTCTATAATACAAAACTCGGAATATCTTTATTCAAAATAAAATCCTTTTCGACATCATTGCAGGGGTAGAGTTTCAGGCACATCTTTTTGACGTGGTTTCCCCTGTAGGTCTGATCCACGCATTATTACTCGCAAGTTTATGTCGTTTGTTTATGTTTTCTTATTATTAGTTATCTTATCTTAAGTTTTTGAAATCGGAATTCCATTTTGTTCTTGCAAGTATTAATAATTCCAATGACATATTTTTCATTTTTTTTTTGTTATAAGATTTTGAAATCCGAATTACGTTTTTTTTTTATTTTATGCGAGATATTAAAATCGGATCTACGTAATTTTTTCCGATCCCAAAAACTTATAAGAAAGAAAACGCCGAAAAAACGAAACAAACTTTCAAATAATAATGCGTGGTTTAGGTCTACAGGGCCACGTCAAAAAAAAAAACGTGCCTAAAATTCTACCCCTGTGGAGGTGCGGAGAAGGGTTCTATTTTAAATGAAGATGATGAGTTTTATGTTATAAAAAGACATGCAGTTGTGGAATGGTTCGTGAAATAATTTTTTACCATTCTTTTCCTTTACCGTTGGTGTGGGACCTTAAATATTGATCCTACAAGAAAAAAGGTAAGGACGAAAGTTGAAGAGAATTGTATTCCCTGCAAGTTTGTTCCTTTTCACTTACAGACTAAAGGTGAAAATAAACGTGATAATGCAATAATTTAATTTTGCCCTTTTTCAGATTTAAGTTGGAAAACATCGATTGTAGACAATAAATTATTATGACCAAAGTTGTAGAGAATTGAATTTCTTATAAATTTAGTAATGAGTATTTTTAGTCAAAAGTTGAAAATGAGCGAGTTATTTAACAAAAACAAATTCCCCCCCGAAATTGAGATAGCGGTCTTGCCACAGCAAAATCTGGTCGAAATTCTGAATTTATACTGACAACGATCTTTCTTAAAGTTAAAAAAAAGGAAATTATGGTATCGACTTACTTTCGTTTTAAACGTACATTCAGACTGGGCTATATATCTTGGGCTGATGACTGATATTTGATCGAAGACACTCTTTTTAACGTTTCAAATTTCAGTTAAACATTTTATTCGGAAAGCCTTGTTTGTACTTTTTCGATTTGTTTAAATCTAACGACATGCAGTTTATGTTTATTCATGAAATAAATATTAATTTAAAGTTAAATATTTAATGGTGTATAATCAAGGACGAGCGTAATTATGCAAACAAAAAATCGTTTTAACTACTTATTGTCAATGAAATAATCACTAATAAATAGTCGTCAAAAATTTTCAGATTTGCAATTAAAAATTCTGTGTACTAAAATTATAATAATCGAGAATCATTCAGAAAATTATAAATTTCGATTCGCTTAGTATTAAGACAACTAATGAATTACGTGATACATTAAGGGGGGGGGGGGGGGGGGTCGGCCGAAATGTCACTTAGAATCACGTGGGGGGGAGGGAGGGGTCAAAAATGGCCAAAAATGCATCACGTGATTAATGGACGCCCCCTTTCCCAATAAACCCTCAAAAAATGAACATCACACTCAATTACATTTTCCCACGCAACCGGATTACGTAAACGATATATTCTCGATTAAATCTACTTCACCGAAAGAAAGGAAAAAAACACAATACTATTAAAAAATGATTGCATTAAAAATCACATATTTCTGCAGCTATTTGTAAATATACGTAGAGATACGAATCTCGTGCTTGCACTTACTTTCAACTGTAATAAATTATACGCGGCGCAAAGGTGCTTATAGTACGCACCTTGGTGGAATAATAGGACGCGGTCGTTTAAGTAGAAAGAGGTTAGTAGAAGCAATGCGTACGAGACTATAAGTGAAAGATGCAAAGCGAACGAAAGAGCATTTCAGTAACCCGCAGCTAGTATGTATCGCAAAACATAAGCGTACATGTGTGCACATATATCATAGAGCTTGCTCATCTTCGTAAAAATCTTCGCACGAACTCGAATGTCGTGCGTTTATGTGAATATGCACACATATGAATATTGGAATCTTGTTCGGGCGATCCCTTGAGTATGATTTGCGAATTCTCGCTTACACGCGCCCACGTATTGATTCGTGGTTCACTCTGTCAGACTCGCGCGAGGAGCTTCGATGATGCGCTTATATCGGTAAACGTAAGTACATACAATTGTAGATATATGCGGATGTGCGTGTATATGCACGCGCGTGCGTGTGTGCACGCACACATACACATGGGTATATTTAGACGTGGGATTAAAGTAACACCGTTAACGCGTAAGAACGTTGGTGAGTAATGAGCTAATGAGCCGCGGGTACATCGACGTGTTCTCGGCGACGTATATATGTATATGTGTCCATTTCTCGTGTTGATACTTTGCACAGGCTTTTCGCAATGCACTTCGTAACACCACTGAGCTAGCATGGTGATGATGCCATGAGCAGTTCTCGATAACAAGTGTCGGGCTCGACGAATGATAGTCCGCATGGGGGAGAGAAACAGTAAGGAGGATTAAAGGCCTCGCGCCTTGTTACATGCCTAATTAATGCGACAAATTTCTCGCAACGTTTAATAAATGCCTACTCATATCAAATCGTTCTACACTGCACTCTCATAAATGTGTGTGAGGTTGTATTGTATATATATATATATATGTATAAATAGTGGGATAAACGGCGAAGGGAGTTAATGACTGTCATCGTGAACAGATACTCAATGAAAAATAAAAAGAATTTTCATAGGGGGAATTAAAATTGAAAAATGACCGAGCAGTAATAGTAACGAAGGATCAAACTTGAATTTTCGTGATTATTATAGAGCGAAATGTAAATGTTCATGAAAATAACATAAAATCTCTTGTTTGATAAACGAAATTTTATTTGACTTTTATGAAAATTTGCATTTTACTCAATAATAATCTCAAAAATTCTAGGTTATGTTGCCATGCAGGGCACAACATTTGTTCGCGGGCACAACAGTTGTTTCGTCGTTATTATTACTTCACGGTAATTTTTTAATTTTAATTCTCTCCGTGTGGTTTTTGAAATTTTGTGTACAAAGAAAGTTGGATTTCAAAAAGAATCCAATCGAGGCACGTTTTCCAGCGTATCCAATTTGAAATGTAAAATAGAAATGATCTACTGCATGGCGTAAAACGAGTTGAAGGACTATGGAAACAATTATTGGAAGCAAATTTTGCTACGTATAATTTTTCTCGAGTCCACGTAAATTCATTTAACAAAATCAACTTTAGAATGATGAATCGTATGAATGATTACAAAAAAAAGTGTTACATTCTTCTAGGAAATAGGGCGAAAGTATCCGATTTCGTACATTGTAGAGTAGAAAATTATTCTCGTCTCGTTTGACCTAGAATTTTTTTTTTTTTATGCGAGAACATGTATGGATGACGTTGCTCCGTGTGAGCAGGTATGTACATTCGTATGTGAATGCGAGAGTAACGGTGAAAAATGAAGAAAAAAAACTACGCCGACCCAGTATGAGATGACAAGGTATTCCATTTCTCGTCGTCGTTGATAACTTTTCCCGAGGGATGTAGTAAGGCGCGCGGTGTTCCTGCCCATAATTTTTGAGAAAAAAGGTGGACGAACTCCGTATATGCAGGGTCGAAAACTCGAGATACATGTGTATGAAAAACACGTGAGGTATTTTGCAACGTTGGGTCGGTCGGGCAAAACGAATTGAAAAATAGAGCGTCGAAAGAGCAGGCAAGAAAAAAAGTAAAAAAATACATGGGAGCAATGACAGTTTGAACATTTCTTTATCTATGCGAAATTGAACAAGAAACTCTGGGATGAATTTCGTCTCCAACGGTTGGAGGACAAGTTCAAAAGATGGCGAGATATGGCAACGAGATCATTTGATCAAGCCAAGCGATGTTCTTTATCACACGTAATCATATATGTATATACAGTAATATACACCCATAAATATATGCACGTAAAGAAGTTTGTGGCATCTTGAAATGTTCAAATTTCGTGTGATGTACATAAAATCACTTTTTGTGAGCAGTTCTGCAGAAATTCTCGAGTCGTAGACAAAAAGTTCGTAACTTCTCATGTACTCAATTGCCATTGAAGATATTTGTGAATCATTTACGAGGATGGGTATAATGAGATTACGATGGCATGGATGAAACGTTATGAATAGAGAAATTCATTGAAGAAAAAAAGGACCTCAGAAACTCAATAATTACTTTAAATACTACAAGAGATTCCTCACCGACAACAATGGGTATACGGTCGATGTGTGGCTCAGGTGATTTTCCAACTTAAGCCGCCGCTAGCAAGGTCAGTGCTTGGTTGGGTGACCGCTTAGCCATGCACAGGCTCGCGCATAATTTGCTGAGCGGGAGCCAGTTTTTCTGAATTTCTGATGGTACTAACCAACTGAAACTTATTAATCTTTAGAGGGCTAGGATTTGACGAGTTGGAAGCCCCTCTAAAAATTGCCAAGTGTATATCCCATATCTATCATATACAAAGTACCGATCATGGGTCGCGCCTACATTTAGGCTTTCCGATCCTTTACAGGTTAAAAATGTAGCCGTCTGTATTGGCCAGGTTTTCTACAGTTTTACTTGGCTCTCGAGTAAATGCCATACAGTAATGTATTAGGAAAGACTGGCTGTGGGCAACACTCTTGAAGCATTTTACGGGAAGGTTGATAAATTAATGGAATGGGGGAAATGTGGAGATGGGTTCGTAAAAACCTGCAAGAGTACACGCAGGTGCACGAAAAAAACAACAGAAGAGATTTTTTATTAAAACGAAAATCAGCATTGAGGGTCGACTGAAAGACTATAAAATATTCAATGAGAGATAGAACACAGAGTTTTACTTTGAACAAAAATGATGTTTCATTAGCTATTTGGCTTTACCAAAAACGACTAGAAGTATACGCAGATAGTATATATATATATTCTTGTGAACAAAAAGCCGCGAAGATGTAGCAAGCATACACAAAAAGAAAATTATACGAGACGATTCGGCGTTCATCGTCATCTATATAACAGTCAAAATGTATAATACAACAAGTATTAGAAGAACTAGAAGTTACTCTTCCAATTAAATAGCGCGTATAATCGGATTATTGGATCGAGAAAAGTTAGCGGTTGCATTGAAGTATATGTATACATATGTACTTATACATTGTTTGGCCCGCGAATCGCCATGAAAATGTAGTAATATAGAAAGAGAAGGATTGGCGAAGAGATAAAGAGACTAACTGCAGCTTAAAGTTATGAATTTAAGTGAAAATATAGTACCAACTGAGAAATTTCTTTGAAGGAACTTCGTATGTGTACAAAAGCTCACGATTCTGAATGTCTAAGCCCGATAGCATGAAAAGCGAATGAATGTCATCAATAAGAGAGTAAAATGTTGTACAAATGAGGATGGGACAGAGGAAGAAATACCGAGAAAGCAGCTAAGGAAAGGAAGAGAAAGGAACATTGAGAGTAAGAAGAGAAAGGGATAGGAACCAAGTATAGAGAACGAGCGAAGTCGTAGTGCGGGAATAAACTTCGTTCCAACCTTATTACAACTCGACGTAACAAATTTAAGCATCAAATTCGAACTTGACGTTTGAGTTTGAACGCGGATGAGCGTCTCAGGGTGAAAGAGGAAGAGGGAGAGAACTCGAACATCGAGATAACTGTGCAAGAGAGAATTGCTGACTAGTAGAGATTCCGAAAATCAACTTTATGTCACGTATCGACTAACACGTAGGCATAGGTATAAATATATACGTATATGTATACACATGTACAACTGTATTACTTGAACAGACACGTCGTGGATGAAAACTTTAAGGCGATTGGCGATAGTCTTTGATGATTACACTCGATGTTCGATCAAATATGCAGTATTTTCTTACTGTTCGATTTATCAAAACTTTACTTTCATTCCTCAGCATGAAGCATGGATTTATCGATGTACCTTTGTCAATAATAGTGAAATGTGAAAATCATTGATGAATTAAGCAAGATGAAATGTTCAAGGCGGATATGATGATGCTAATGAATGTAAAATATGATAGAACTCGATAATCGGCTTAATTATCGAATAACAATTTACGTTTTCCATCACAATGCAAAATCTACCTTATAGTTGCGCTCAATTTTATAATAAATCACTAACAAGCACGTTTGTTTCGACTCGTGATGGATTTACGTTTACGTGTATTGATAATTATGCTGCGATATCGGTGGGTTATGTGAAACAATATTCATACGTTAATACGTAAACCTATAAGTGAACGAGTATGCATAGCATTTATAAATGTGTATATATATTTATAGAAAATACAACGGGGACACGTGAGAAACAACGAGATAGAGTTAATTTCCAGGAAGCTGAACTCACGTGTACTACTAATATTGGGAGAATAATTATTCCTGGAGCAATTGCACGCATTTCAACTCTCCTGCTCTTCGCCTCTCTCTCTCTCTCTCTCTCTCTCTCTCTCTCTCTCAGATTGAACTAACTATTGTGCACCCCCTTCCTGGGGGCTTTTAGCGAGCAGAGTGTACACCAAGTGCGTATTTCGTTTTTCCAAAATGCGCATTGGAACATCACTTATTAATGACACTACAAACGTGTGTGCATGTATCTGCGAAACCGAATGCATGTATTCGTCGTAATACTAAATGCTTACAGCCACACGATGGAATAATGACCCCCTTTAACAAAATGAGGCATTCGATGCTTAATGGGCTTCAATAACGGAAATGTATGAAACGAGTCACGGAATGAAATCATGTAATTGACACGCCATTAACATAAGCATATAGATGAAAAAAAAAAATAATAATGATTGCTTGAATATTTTGAAAAATATTCAAAACAGTATTCAGAGTATCTTGTACTACACTGAGAAAAAAAATTTGCTCATCGAACAAAATCCCATTTAGTTGGACGAGAAAATGGTGAATTCGACTACTTTTTATTGAATAAACTAAATAATTTGCCGTTCCAAAAAAAAAAACTGAATCCACGATTTTCTCGTCCAACTAAATAGGATTTTCTTCGATGAACAAATTTTTTTCTCAGTGTATATCTCGCGATTATTTCCTAAGTGTTTCCTTTTTTAAACATAGTTTCGAGCCGTTGCCTTGCCTTTAGAATCGGAATTAGAAAATAGATCTAAAATATTCTGTAAAGAAAAAATAAAGTTTTTGTAGCAACATAAAAAGAAATAATCATGAAATCTTTATTTTCTTTTCTAATTTCTATTAATTTAATTAATTAATCTTTTGTAATTTCAACAATGTAGAACATACAACATTGAAACTCTTGAGAATGATTTCTATTGTGCCAATAAATTGTACGAGATGGACATTTGTTTTAGTCTCTCTATAGTCCAGATGAACACAAGCAAATACCTTGAAATGTGGCAATTTTGAACCGTTGGCACAAGCCAAGGCGTAATAAACCTAATTTAACACACAATTTAATGTGCTTAACGCGCTCTTTTGTTTGCTAGCAGCCCGTGTATTATTATACATATATATATGTATATATATAATAGGATTAAAATTTGGAGTGAACAATGTCTACATGGTGCGGATTCTGCGTACTAGGGAAATTTCACCGCATATGTTAAGGACAAATGTGCGTATTTGTGCGGGACATTCTAATGCTTGTTCATTTTCGCTCCACGAGTTCAAATTCGCGCTATTTATGCACTCACGCTCGTACTTCCCAGCCCCCGTTTCAATATCAAATATTTGATGGAGAAATTTTGAAGGAGCAAGTCCGGGTTATACAGCCAAATGTAATTGCAGAAATATTTGCGGTTCGTGTCCAGATGGATTTCGCAAACGTGGAAACACCGAAACGTGAAAATTCAATTCGTCGGTAGACGACTGCAAACTCGAGAACAATTGGGCAAATATAGTAACAAAACTACAACGATAAGTTGGTCTTGGCTGCGCCAAATTCAAATTTTCGAGAGGCAAGATTAAATTGTGTAAATAAATGTAGGTAAATGAATAAAAGTTCGCTCTAGTCATAAAAAAGATTGAAAAAATTGAGCGATGGAAAGAAGAGAAACGAAAAACCTCACTGAAATTGCGACTAGTTTTGCACATTTTTATGCTTCACCCCAGAATAAAAATCATTCTATAGAGAAAGTGCAGTGTTTGGATATGATATCGAGTAATATTTGACGGAAGAGGAAAACTATAGGTATGGATTTTATATATAACATCACTTTGCAGCTAGTCAATCGTAAATGCAGTAGATTGGTTCAACCTATATATATATATATAAGCATCAATGTAGCTGGACCATTGCGCAGGGATCATGGAACATGGCAATTACCAATGAAACTTCTCTCGAGGATGGTTTTCGAGAGTGTATACCTCGTAACTATGTGGGTACATGTGTATGTGTGTGCGAAGGCAACGTTGAGAGTGGCGCTCACAGTACAGCGGCAGTTATGTTGGGATGAACGAGTACGAGAGTGAGAAAGAGAACAGGTGTCCCTCACTGCGGTGGTCCCAGAAGGGATCAACGTCTCGGGGATCGAGTGGAACGAGGCTCGCGAGAGACGCCTGTCTATATCACCAAAGCTCGTATGCCTGTTTCTGCTCATGGCGCTTTAAAGGGAGCGATGAGGAGAATAAGACAGAGAAAGAAAGAAGATGGAGTAGGTGTTTGAAAGACTGAAAGACTGCTTTCCGTTAGGATCGTCGAAGCGAATGAGCACATACGTTGGTTGCTGCTGCCGTCGGTGATCGCGGATCATCCTCGGTGACTAGGGACTTTCATATAAGACCGCCCAAGTTTTACCCTCGTACATACTTACACGTACTTTGGGCCCCGTAAACTCGTATCCATGTAGTGTAAATGATGTACAAATACACAACTCTAAGCTTCCACACGTATATTTATAACGTCCGTGTGACGAGCCCCTGTGAGCGTGGATTGAGTGAGAGAGATCAAACACTAGCAGAGCTTATTGACGATCCCTTCGTTGCAATTATAATCCTATGCGGTAGAATTGATTTTCGAAGGAGGACAAAAAGAGAGAAAGAAAAAGATATGTATATAGGTATACATATTGACATATTTCGTAATCAAAAAGATGAGTACGACACGGCAAGCGTAAAAAGATCCTCAACGGAAAAGTCGATAAGTATTGATTCGAACTTTGGTAAAAGTTTAATAATTGGATTAAACGACAAAGAGGTATTGGTAAAAAACTATATAACCTGCCAATCGCATAACATCGCTAACATGATCGACTCATTATCCTATGCAACTGTTTTCAATGATCCTCATCTCGTTTTCGATATTCACTAAAACTTCGAGTATCTTGTAACCTATTTCAAGTTAACAAATAATGAAATAAGTTCAACTCTTTTCTTCGATTGATATATCGTTTCGAGTTTTATAGATTATCGAGAGGATTTGTTTCTACTGTTCGATGTCTATACTTCAATTAGCAAGAGAGGCGTATCGTTTGCATCACTGAGTTTTATATTGGCTTACCTCCATCAAAATTTATTGGTACATACAGAAAAAGTTTGAGAATTTTGGGATCAAAAAGAATCGCAAAGTGTTGGAATTCGTTGCTCCGACGATGTCAGGCTTATCAACATAACTCTGCTGGGTCATTCATTTAACCTACCAACCAGCACCAACAGCCTGAGGCGGTTTGGGTTTCCTCTTTACACATACATAATTGTATACTGGAACATGAACATATGCGCGCACATAAGAGAGTTTAAAAGTTGAGTCAAGTTAGCACATGATGAATCGAGGTTCGAAAGAACCAAGAGATGCGGTGGAGGATATGAATAAGTGGCGGTGGTTGTGATGGTGGTGAAGGTCCTGCGAGATGAGAGCATATCCTGGCCAGCTACGAAGCTTAATGGACAGTTCGCCACAAACTTTAATGCATCGCGAACTGCCGCAATGCTTTAACATTGCTCCTCCTCTCGTTTTATTCACTCGTTTCATCTCTCTGTCTATTTTTCTCTCCCTCACTCTCTTCACCTCCTCCACTTCCTCGTCTCTTAAAGCTCTGCCCTTATCCTAATATTTTTCTTGTACTTTTTATCCATCATTCCGTCCCACTATCCTGTTATTCCATTATTTTTGATCGTCGCTTGTATCTTCTTCGTTTGCTGTATTTTTATCCTGAAGCAAAGATTGATAATAAAATATGTGCGGTTTTCTGGTTCATTTTCCACCAGACTTCCTGTCTGTCACTTTCTTTCTCTCTCATTCTTTTTCCCCTCATTGTTTTGCCGGAGTCGACGAGAACAAAGAAACAATAACAGTATATAGTGCAGGATGCCCGACTCGTTTTATGTTCGCTGCAACGCAAAGAGGAAAAGAGAAAACTCGTTTCGTTCGGACTTTCTCAATCTCTCTCTTTCTGGCTTTTGCATGTTTATATATAATATATACACGTATATATATATATATATATATATATATATATATATATATATATATATATATATATATATTGTACAACATTGCTGGATTCCAGGTTGGACTCGGAGTGCAAGTAAGTGAGGCACATTCGATACTCTCGTTCGTTTCATTTCGAGAGTTTCTGCTCGATGATTCGATGAGAGATGACTGCTCGATGAAGTTTTTTCTTCTTATTCTTTCGATCTATTCTTCTCTTTCGATGGTCTATCTTTTCTTGTATATGCTCATATTCTTTCACTCGTTTTATTGAGGACAGGCTATGAGAACTATAGACCTGAGAGAAATAAATGTGTGCAGAGACACGAAAGAACAACGATGAGAAAATGGATTTTTTCCCCTGATGAATGACAAGAAAAGAAAAAAGGGGAAAGAAGCCAGAGACTCGCTCTTTACAACTCGAATGTCGAGAGATATAAGAAATGTTTACAGTTGAACCGTGAAGAGGTCGCTGTAATGAATTTTTGTTCAAATAACATTCATTCGGAAGCTACTTCGTCTCTCTATTTCTCATTTTCTCTGGAGGCTTTTTTGACGGGCAATGTAAATTCTATGCGAAAGAACACACGAATTGCGATTCTACTATAAGAACGCGTGCTTTTAAATCAAAAGCTTTTATTTTGCCTATATGTGCTTTGAGTTTATCTATACGATTCTTCATTTTTTTTTGCTACTGTATTATCCACCAAATGATAAAACTAGAATATCCATTATTACCAAATGATTCTGCAATAGTTAAGCTCATAAAACGAGCGTTTCAATGAAACATTTAATGTGATTGGAATATGATTTAAGCAATTAAATGAAACATCAATGATGTATGAAGTCATTAATTAAATATTAATGTGCAGTAATAAAAAACATATATATAAAACAAGGAAAATAATTCATCCATGAACCAATATAACGTGATGTAACGATAAATAAATTATTCAAGATTGCAACTCGTATAACCAAATGGTATTTCAGTTCATATACGATTGCACGACATATCTGTAATTCTCCAGAGTTCGAATTTACTTCATTGCAAAATTAATTGATATGACAAACACGTGATATATGCGTAATTAAGCACGGAAAAGGAGGAATATTCCGCACGATTTTATATGCTGATTGGAACGACTAGGTCAGCTCGGAAAGTCGATAAATTAAGCGAGGGAAAGATCAAGAAAACGAAAGGGTTCTGCGTGCCATGTTTATGCGTGTCTTGATGTATGCTACAGGTCGGAGTATTTGTGTGTATATATATACATATTAATATAACGTACATTGTAGAAAATATTATATCCAAGAGACTTACTCTTCCATGGACGCCATGACATTCATTCGCCAAGCGAAACAAGACTCATTTCGTAAAAAGTTATTTTATTACATGTTCAGGCTATTTGCACGGGGCTCTCTTCATCAGTGCGTGTTAAATCGAAAGACCCGTCTCTGTGTAATCACAATGATCCCTGCATATTTACACGTGCGTATACACAGATATTTTATCCTCAGAGAATGTCTGTTGATAGTTGTATTTTACAACATTTATACTTTAAGACAAACAATCTAATGCCAGATGGAAGCATTAAGAGAATTTGTCGTGTATTTTTTCGCAAAAAAAGTCTTAAAATAAAAACATAAGAAATATTTTAACTGATGACATTTAAGTTCGAGGGAAACAGTCCGAACTCAAATGACGCTTATCTTGAGAACGAACGTGGCCTGTTATTTTTCCAAACTTTCAGAGTTCACTTTGTTTACTATCACAATAAAAATCGATGTGGATTTTATTTCATAGTCTTCTCAATCAATTAGACGCCATCAAATTCAAATCGAGCCTTTCGTGGGTTATTTTTACAATGTTTTTACACGATTCCATGAATATTTTCATATACTTCGCTTAATTGTTCTCCTTGAATCGAGAATATTAAAGTGGTCGGTATGTTCCCACGATCACGGAGTCTAACTCGATCGTTTGAAAAAATAAACAGCTGCCTTATTCACTGAGGATTCATCAAGGGAGTGAAAAAGCAAACTTTTCGGGGAAATCGGTGGCCGCTTGTCTCGTATAAAGGACCATTCGAAACATGAGAAGAAATATAACATCTTCGAGGCGTTGCCAGGCCCCTGTGTGACGGCAAGAGACAATTTCGTAGGTACTAAAACAGACGAGCGACCCACGAAGGAGCTACCGATGTCAAAAATGAAGGTAAGAGAAAAACAACGGTGGAACAAGTAGATAGAACAGAGAAAAATCAACGCCTGTGAGTTTTGTGAATGCTGGTGAAGAATTTGAATGAATAAGATGAACATTAAGGCGTTACGGTGGTAGCTAGTCCCAGCCAGTTACTCTTACCCAGGTTTCGAGTCTTTTGTATGGAGACTCAAACGTATATACACAAAAGTAATCAAGAAGAGCCCGGAAGGGCTCTTTTTGGCTGCTTTCAAACTTCAACTCAACGTGATGCAAAAACGAGTTAATTGATCGAAAATCTAATGCAATTTTACCAATGCACTGTGATTTTTAACGTTTCTATGGTGTCGTTATTTTTTTTTTACCCAAGCAAATATGAAATCTCGTAATATCAGCCGAACACATCTTAAATCATAAAAAAAGAAAAGAACAAAATGGCAAAAGACGAAAGAAAGCGATATTTTATAGGTGCATAGGGTATTGTACGGTCAAAAGATACAGGAATAAGAAGAGGCAGAAGAACGAACGGGAGCGAGAAAAGAAGACGTGGAAGAGAAAGCGAGACAGAAAGGAGATAGAATGAAGGAATGCGTCGTGAAGAGCGCAGCACGATCTTGAACTGTGGCTTGCTGGCTTGTTTTGACAGACACCGAGTAAGAAAGCTCTCTTCTGCCAGAAGAGATTCTTGCGCTTACTTGCCCTCCTCCCTTCTGCAGGTACTGGATTTTTAATATCTTTTTGTTTGTGCATCTTTACTCGTTATCCTTACTACTTATTCTTCATTTTCTTCCGTACGATTTTTTTTTCAGTGTTCACTATCCGCTTCTGTCTTCTTCAAATGCTATACGATCCTCTTTTTTCGCTGATGCTATATCCCATCTTTCCCATCATCGTTTCCCCCTTCGTCATTTTCATCATCTTCCTCTTATTTATCCTTATACTAGTATTCTCACCCCACCTCTGATCCCATGATCTTTTTATGCTCTTAGCTCGAGACAGTGCCTTGGCCGTCCACCTTACAACACTCCCGCTATTTTATTCACCTTGCCCTTTGTGGCCTTTCGTCCCGGCGAATTCTCTTTCTCTTTCCTTCCTTCTTTCTCCCCTCTTTCTTGTTTGATCGCTCTCTACGCAGAGATTCGCGAGCTCATATACATCTTCAGTCTCTCTCTCTCTGTCTCTCTCTCTCTCTCTCTCTCTCTCTCTCTCTCTCTCTCTCTCTTCTCTGTCTTTCCATCCTCGTGCCATGTACGCAACTCTTGCATCCTGATGCTTTACTCACCATGTTTCCCACTCACTTCTCTCGTGGGAGAAAGACAAAGAGAGAGAAAGAGAGAGAGAGATTCATGTGTGTTGCTGAGCATACACGACGTACACGATCTTAAGATGGACGCGAAATGGCTGAAAACTTTACGAGAAAAATTGTACGCGCGGTGCATGAAATATGAAAATATATTTACCCCGAGAGTTTTTTTGGTTTTGGACTGTCGCAGAACTAAATGTTTTATGGCATACTTTTATTATTTCCTCTTACATGAAATTCTTTGCAGAAATTTCCTGGCTCAATATCTTCGTAGTTATTCAAAACGCACTAAACTCCTGAAACAATCAAGAACAATAATAATTAACTCTGTTCAATTCAGATAAATATTGATCAGTATGTAAAGTCTCTATTATCGAAACTTAAAAACCCCTTTTTTGATATCCTAAACAGAAAATCCAATCATTTTCCGCAACTCCATTGACTCTAAAAACGTCCTGCTATAATTGAAGGAAATTAAAAAAGCCTGTCATTCTTTATCACAAACAAACGAGTTTCCGGAAAATACATCGGCCTTTTGATTTCTTGATGATTCGGGGGGTTAAAACCTGACAAGTTTGTCTCTTTACACATAGCTTTCTTTTTATGTCTGTGATACGATGAAAAATTCGTTTAATTGCTCAACGAGGTATGTTCGCTTTGCTCGTACTATATCAACTTTCACCATCATTGGCGTGGCCATCGATCCGTGATCGAATGTCGCATATAGTCAGTCACGAATTTCAATTTTAGAGTTGGATGGGGATCGCGGGTGGCCTAGCGACGCACGCTCGGTGCTCCTGGATACATAAAATTTGCGTAATGGCCGCTTGACCGGACAAACAGAGCAAGAGAGAAATCTGAAAGAAAGACCCCCCTGGGTACTGGACGAGGTCGTGTTCGTTTCTCTCACTCAGCAGAGGAGTCTCCCGTCGTGAGTGAAACGCATTGACTTTATACGTCGTACAAAAAAAATAATTAACTATAACACTATACATGAATATCCTGAAATTATTTGAATTCCCCTAAGTATAGAGCAAATGAAATGAAGTTACCAGGTTTTGGCAAGGCTGAAAAGAAACTCATCCTCGTAATACGTTATGGAAGTCAGATAAGTTCTATATCTGCTACGAGGTCGCGTTAGAGGAGATTCATAAAGAAGGATCGCAAAGTGGAGTAAGCAGCAGATAAAGTAAGGCTCAAAAGCAGAAAAATTAAAACCCCTGGAAGGAAAAAAGGTAGAACAAGTCAAGCAGCGTTGGGTGACCACAGGCGCGCGCTAGTTTTACTGCAGCAGGAGGTCGGCATGCATGGTTTTGGAAAAATAGAAGAAAAAAGGCAACAACTATTCAGAACAGCGGCGCCAGCACGTTCATTTTGCCACATACATGACTAAAAGTCGCCAGAATTTTATTCAATCTTATTTTTTGAGCAGGTAAGAGAAAAAAACACGTAATATAAATGCTAATGGATGGTGTTACTCTGGGGTCTGCAGTATACGTATATGTATATGGAATATCTTTGTATATATGGCGAGCATGTAAGAGAATAGTAAAATTTCAGGTAACAGGGGATCTACCATAATACTTTGAACATGTATGTCTATAGGTATTATTATATGAGTATATACATACATGCAACTCTTTGTTCCCCGTCCAAGTTTTCATCGTTCACACGCTGAAGCGAGCAGTGCGCGTGAATTGCCCGGGCAAAGTCAAAAAGTTCGTACTGTGAGAAAACGTGAAAAGAGCCGGAAAAGCGGATGAGGAAAGATTTATATATATATATATATCTGTATACGTACATAAATACACACACATGTATATGTACAGTGTCAGTGTGCTAACAATAGCTGCAAGCAGGGATAAAAAAACAGGGAGAGTGTGCGGGAAAACGTACGGAAATGGTAGTCGACAACCATTTTTTGTTTCCTCATCGTGAAAAATGTAGAAAGACAGAAACAGCTTTGTTTTCTTGAAAGTACATCTTATCAAGAGCATAGAATCAATAATTTTATCAAGAGCATATAATTTTTAAGCAAAATATTCGAAAAATTACGATATGGCTTGTTTCTATGGTCATCAAATTAGGGCAGGAAATGACGATATCCCCCGCAAATAGTACGAATAAAGATTCTTGTGTGCCCAACAGCGTTCGGGATACTGCAAGAAGCGTAGTCTTTGAGGCGATCCGCAAGCAACATGAAGACGCTGTTGCACGAGGTTGTAACAAGCTCGATCATAAATTGAGGTTCCGAAGAGACACGTTTTCCCTCGTTATTTTCTTAAGCAACAGCTCTTCAAACACACATTTTATAGATATATATATATATATTTATATAAATTTTGGTTACTAACATTCAGAGCTCACAACAGCGCAACAAATCTACAAACGGAAGAATAATTCTTCTCAGCCCATCCGCGCTGTCTTTTTCGTATAGATATATAAATTTGTATGTGTACATATATATGTATGTAGATGCCAATGTTGCCGTTACGACTTCGTGGCAAGCGGATCTCCATGCATGCGAAACATCAGAGGAAGCAGAACGTACCTCATCCTTTTTTACGTTTTCCTTTTCTCGAGGCTCGCGTTACACGCTCGTATAAACCTGCTCGCGACGCTCGTAAAATCCGCGGGTTTTCGCACCCCGAGAGTTCTCGATGACGAGAACTTTCGAAGCGTGCGCGCGCGTTTCACGAAGAGAATCGGAATACACGAAAGAGTGAAAGAAGAGTGCGATAAGATTATTACTGCTCAATGTATTTCTTTTGCAATAGCCGTGAAGAAAGACTGCAGGATTGGAGAATCGTGTACAAGACTTGCCGCGTCTCGATTCATCGCAAGAGAAATAAAAGAAAGAACCGCGTGAAACGCCAGTCTCATGCTATGTCCATTCGTGTATAGAAGTACATGCCAACGACTTTGTTTTTCTATTCTTCTGTTTGCATAGCAGGAAGAAGTTACTCGGAAAAAAGGGAGCTTGGACTCCCGTGGCGCGTGACAACTTACGCATAACAAGAACAAAAGAAGGCGTATACCGCGAAGCAACAAATAAAAAAAATGATTAAATAAATAAATGGAAAGAACGGAGAGAGTTGAGTGAAAAATTCTACAGAGGTTGTTTTCATTTTCCTATCGTTTTGCCACTGCACTTACACTTACACAATTATATACCCATAAGAAAATAAAATGAAAATTTGAAACTACCAAACTTTATAGCAAATGCAATCATCCGTCATCAAAATCTCTGGGGAATCAGGTAATGTTGTTTTGTTTCAGCGATTCCGACAAATGTAAACTACATTTTGATGTTTATACCCATTTTGCCGGGCTCACTAATTGTGTCGATTGGATCTTTCATTTTTTTGGGGAAAAATATGAGATGTGAGCGGAAATAATCTTTTACTAAGTAATACAAAATTTTAAGCCATTTAAAAAAATTGTGTGAAGCTTAGAAAAGGCAAATAAAAGAAAACGCCAAACTTGGTTATTTGCGACAACGATATTCGAGAACTGGCCCCCCGAGGTAAGAATCGTGCTAATGCATAAACAAAATAATCCGTCCACGGGTATTCTTGCATTCTAGCATGTTCGTTGTTATGAACCAGTATGATTGTCCGAATTTCGTGAATGCGAGACTTGGATGCATGATCACGTATAAGTTCAGCGGGTAGGAAATCAGTGGTTTTCGATAGTCCGGAAAAAATCAATTTTACCTGTTTGTTCAGAGGCTCAGAAGGACAATCCCCGGAATGTCTGCGAAGAGTTATGTGGGGTACGAATTAGTGAACCTCTAAAAAGCTAGAAAAAACGAGAGAGTCTCATTCCGTGGCATTTTGAAGCCGATAGTTTTTGGCGGCACGGATGGGCCACGCCTAGGGAACGATGCTAGTTTTTCCTAATAAACCAACGGAATGTTGCGTTAAATGAAGAATCAACCCCCAATGTATTTGAACTTCGGAGCGACATCAAAATACGAATGTAAAACTAGAAAAAAAAGGTAAACCTTCTGATTCTTCGCCTTCGTGTATGTGTTCGGATTTAAGATCTAAAATACAAGATGAAACATCGTATTCTACATAGGTTCAGGTAGAAAATTATACACATAAAAAGAAAGAAAGACGAGAAAAACTTGGTGTGAATAATTCGTAATAGGACGTGGCAGGATCTCATTTAATTTGTGACATGAGGCTGTCTCGTCGCGGGATATGCGATCAACGCAATAATGTGGTTCAATGAAACACATCGGTCCTCATCAAAATGTCAATTTATCAAACGGAACCCGAACGCGCGTTGTTGTCGCGCGTTTGGAATCTGACGAGAGTTTCATCGCTGGGTTTTAACGAAGCAGAACAAAATCAATAAAGGAGGGAAGGGGGGGGGTATTTTTCGCTGTGCATCAACGGTTACATGGATAGTATCTATTTCCGAGATATAAAAAATTCTACGCTCCCGTAGCGCGCGAGGTAGTTTGGAGGGAATGGAGAAAAAAATGTGGGGAATAGTCGTGAACCAAGAAGACCCTTCGTGCCAAAGAAGCACGCGAGTCAAAAAGGAAAGGGACGAAGAGTGTGAGAGAGAGTGAGAAGGATAAAGAAGCAAGAGAGACGAACCAAGAGCTAAAACTCGGGGC
Source organism: Rhimphoctona megacephalus (assembly GCA_963989365.1). Lineage (NCBI taxonomy): Eukaryota > Metazoa > Arthropoda > Insecta > Hymenoptera > Ichneumonidae > Rhimphoctona > Rhimphoctona megacephalus. The sequence goes on along the minus strand of OZ022414.1, from coordinate 33,176,415 downwards.
GACGGTATAAACAGGGCTAAAGGCCGAGGGTCTTTGCGAGTAGCTGGGCAGGTACCTTGTGCCGTAGTCCAGCCTTCCTCTATATACCTAACCCAAGAGACATTAATATTTAATGCGATTCAACTCGCTTACCCTCAGGGACAACGTAACATTTTGGAATCGGCTGATGTACACCTATACTATACAAGGGACTTTCATCTTGTATCCACGGAGTATCAAGATGGTAGTGTACTTCCAACACACGATGTGTGTTGCCCCGTAAAGTTGGCCATAAAAAAATAAAATTGCACTTCGACTGATACGACACACTAACATTCCATTTCCCAGAAGAGTACCATTTTTTCCAAACATTCCTTCTAGGGATCTAACAAGTAAGTAAGGAAAAATAAACAATTTGGTGTTATTTTCACGCGCCACGGGCTTTTTCTATCAGCTCGACCAAGGAATACTCATCGTGTTCAGAAGGGGCCGCTCTTTGGCTTCTTTACGGTCCGAAGTAGGGAATCATCCGTGACAAGATTCTCTCTCCTTGGGTAAAATAATCTATACAACAGGGTCCAGTTCTTTTTGTATAGCAAAACCTGTAGCCGCTAACAAAAGATCCCCATTAGTGTAAACCGTCGTGTGCCATATAAAACGGGTACCATTTACTATTGGATTTGTTAGGTCGACGGATTGAAGGAAAACGGAAGCCTGTAATACTCACGATGGCACACGCGCCCAAAAACTCATATAAATATTGTTCACATTTAAAGGGCTTCGTTTTACAGCCGTGGAATACTTGATATATATTTGGGAAAACATCGGTTATTACTTGGTATTGTCATGACATCCAGGTTCCTAACGAACTCTACACCTCACGATGCCCAAGTCAATATTGCGTTTTACATTACGTATAACATATAAAGTGTATAGTTTTCCAAGTGTACAAAGTTCGACCCAGACCTAATTGCCAACAAAAAGAGAGAAAACATTCTAGGGGGTTCACCGAGAGGATTTTCAAAGTACTTAGCTTCATGCAGATCAACTATGACAGTAAACAAAGCTTGTTAACCAGAGTAATATAAATATTCGATGGGTTTCCATAATGGATTGTATACCAGTCGGTTTATCGGTAAACTCAACGTACATTGGAGCACGCTCGGTCCCAAAGGATTTTCACATAAACCGTTACCTCTATTATTACCCTTGTGTAAAGGATCAGAGTCCACGCTGGATCTTGTGGCATCTAGTACAGTGGCCGAGTGTGATAGTTGCGCACGAGGCTCTAAATTAGAAAGTGGCGCGGTTTATTTCTTCGACACGTACGAATTATGAAAATTGCAATGATTATATTATTCGTTGTTGTGGTTGTAGTAATTTTTTTCTTTGTTTACATAGGTTTATGTTTCACAGCTACGTACTTTCCGGGAAATATTGCAATGTTGAATACACGTATACATATATTTTTCTAGAATATTTGAAATGAAGAGTGTCGGTGCCAGTTGGTACGATAAAAACTGGAGAGCTTGGCGCTGCTGGGGTAACGAGTTATCAACGGGCTCAGAGAGACAACCCACCGCATGATTGCTATATCGCTCGTAAATCTAATGTTTCATTAGATCAGTGGTTGTTTACGTGTGCAGATATAATATACCATAAGCAGCACGGTAGAAAACGTGCCTTTGTTATGTGGCGTAAGCCCGAGGCGATTTCAAGCGATCAACAAACTATCCCTCCATCGTGAATATTGCATACAAAAAGGGCATACACACACAAAACCACAAAGAGAGCGATAAATGTGAGATAGCAATCGTAACTTACGGATTGGTCACCTCATTCCGACAGTTCAAAAAGCTTACGCGCTATTACGCGTCTTGATAATAATTTCAAAACGACAATTTTCTCAAGACGAAGGTTAAGCTGGCACGCGATCTTTCCGACTGCGTATCTGTGAGAGAGAATGAAAAATTGCGACTTCGAGAAGCACATAGTACTTGGCAATGGTAATACCATAGAAGAAGAAAACAAAAAGGAGAGAAATAAATGTTTCTCGTTCTTTTTACGAGTTTTATATAGTATCCTCGTTATTTGGTTCAACGTAGAGGGAGAAAAAGAGAAAGAGAATGAAAGAAAAGGAATATATCCGTATAGAAAAGAATGAATGGACGCGTATCGTCGAGATCCAAATGAGAAATAAAACGAATAAAGTACCCTGCAACGTTCCACAGTTACGGTTGAAGGTTCCGAAACTTTTTTACGACTCTCGCAATGTTTCTCCCTCCAACTTGGGAAGTCGCGATCTTCTACCTCCCGTCAATTAGCATTTTTCGTGCTCGTTCATATACGGCAGGATCAAAGCAAATATATATATGTAGACATTGCATGCATATATATATATATATATTTAGAAATATGAACGTGCAGCGAAATCGATCCAAGCGTGGGACCTCAGAACCTACGACTGTATTTCACTCTGTTGGCCATTACAAGCGCGTGTGTTATACGACACAATAATTTGACAATAACAATAATAATTCGGTCGTTAAGAAAAAGAGAACAAAGTTGGTCCCAGTAAAAAGCATTCAATTATTTGTCCCGTAGCTAAATTTCGGCACGCCCTCAAGACTGACTTTACGAATGTATACACAGATATAGAAAAAAACTACAACGGTGGTCAATATAATGAAGACACTTCGTTGGCGTCGTTATACTTCGGGAGCTTTTAATGATTTTTTTTCCGTCTAAAGCTATTTCAGGCCCTCGGGGGACTTGCAAGGCCCAATTAACAAGAAGAGATATTGGTTGACTCGAGAAACGGATGCGGTGATGAAGAGTCGCACTTTGAGAACGTATGACGCTTGTGGCGTCATTAAAGATGGTTCTTAAATCATACTGAACTTTATTCCAATCAAGAATGAATTCATTTATTATTAAATTCTTCGATCTCAAAGTGCTTCGCCGAAAGAGCAAATTAATTATTCCAAATCGCGCCGTTCTTGCTCAGTCACATTAGAAGGAGAAAAAAGCCCCATTTCCAAACGATATTTTCAAGTGAATTGAATTCAATGAGAGTAAATTATTTCTTGTTAAACTTGGTTCGAACCAACGTTCCATTCGTAATAAGATAAATCATTTTTACTTAATTTCAATGGATTTGCATGAGATTAAATGCTCCGGAAGAATGAAGCCTAAAGATCGTATAAAAATTGACGAGGTTTGGTTGATGAGATTTAAATATTCGCAATATACAGGATTAGTAAGATATTTAGGTATTAATAGCCGTGACGATGGGTTCCTAGTTTTTGCTCTTGTCTTTTCATGAAAGAGCAATAGCGTCAAATGTGACACTTTTTTATGGTCCACATCAAATAAAATAAGGAAACACAGTTTGCATTTATTCGGCGTTGCGATCAGAAAACTCATGCCGTATAAAACTTCCATCTATGTACAAAATTTATATACGTGTACATACGAGGCGTATGTATTACAGGGGCGTTAATGCATTCCGACCATTTAATTATTCCTTCCTTTCCGCGGTCGATCGCTTGTGTGCGCCTCTGGCATATTAATCGTATGCTAATCGAATGGCTATGTTAATAGCTCTGGTAAGTTGGCGCCGATTTATTAGAGGTGCGGAGCTCTCCTTCTCTCTTTCTCTCGTCGGAATCAAGCACAGAAACAGCGTCAATTATTATAACCCCTACTCCCTGATCGCAAACCCTACAGGTTTACACAACACGTCGATACAACTGTTGGAAGGATGAACGAGGATGAGTAAAATTATTTCATCGAAAGTTTTATAATGCATACGCCCTTTCGCTGATGTCGAGAAATTTTCCATTCTGTCATCACATGCATTTACGGTGCGATAAATTATATTTTATATACATATACATACTTTTTTTTAATTGTATAGAAGTATTAGAGATAATTAATATTCCGAAAACAAATACAAGATAATCATCAATAAATTACTACGAATTGATTTATAATGCAATATTAAATTAATTTCACGATAGGGTGCATCGTTAAATACAATTTGAATATTTCTCTTGTAATTTGTGTGTTGATAGTTTTTAATTTTACAAGTTTATGCTAATTTAGGCGATACAAATTAACGGACAACACCACTGTGACGGCTTCAAAAAATCGATTTTTTGAAAACCATTTTAAAAAATCTAAAATACTTTTAAGATTGAAATGCCGTTGGACCCAGGTCGAAAAAATAATTATTTTCGTAGATATTGAATATTTTGTGGAGCGGTGCAGCGGTCCGCGACCCTCGGGGTCCCAACTTTGAACGCGTTATTCTCAAAACCACTTTTTTGAGTGCGGCACGCAGCAAAACTCGAGCAATTTTTATTCGATCGACTTCAAATTTTTACAATAAAAGCAGATTATCTAGAGAAGTACATAAGATTTTTTCGATATCTCAATAATTATAAAAGTTATAGCCTATTTTCGACGAGAAATTTTGCTCAAAAATCATTCTTTAATTTCAAAGGCGTGCCTATTTTTTAAAAATCAATATTTTTTCAAATCTCTATGTACTTCTCTTCAAAATATCATATTATTAACGAAAACACTCGGTATTTTTTTTCAGATCGACGTTGAAGAGAGTTCTGCTGCGTGCCGCGAACCACTGCGGAGATGACAGCACTTGACGCGACAGTTTCCCCAGCGCCACCATGCGGCGTAAAAAATGTGAAAAAAATGTTTTTTGATACACTAATAAACAAGGAACAAAACCCAAAAAAAATTTTTCGAATATCTCTTTTTTCCCCACAAAAAAAATTCTTGAAAAATGTGAAAAAATAGGGGGTCACAGTGGTGTTGTCCGTTAAATGGCATTTCGTATTGGTCAGAATCGTTGAGATAAATTTAACAAAATTTCTTCAAGTATAATATAAAAAAAAGAAACAACAACAATTTACATTTACATGAATATTCGTATCACTGGAACTGAAAGGATATCAAGAAAACATAATTGTGTATGAAAAAAACTTACAGTTTTTCGGCGAGAACAGGCAAATCTCCTGGCACCTGTGTTAGTCCCCGATGTGAGCATTCGAGTTCTTGTCCGCCGCACTCGCAGGCCCAAGGGCATCTCGTCGAGCCCTCGATATCCTCGATAGTTCCAGAGCTGTCAAAACCGTAACTACCGATACCGGTACCATGGGAGGCGCCACCGAGTACGGAAAGCACGAGCAGAAGTCCCCAGGCGCAAACGACCGAACCGCAGCTTACGCCCAAAAGGCGTAACGACCAAGCAGGTGTCATGGCACGAGCCATACCGATCACTTTTTCGTTAACGCTGCGAACACGCTCGTTCGAAATTTGTAGGAAATCGGCGAATTTATGTCTCGATTTTCCGCCGCGCGTTGACCCGTAAAAACTTAAATTTGATCGGGCGGAAATAGTTACAGGTATTTGAACTTGATCGCGATTTAAAACGATTCTCGTGCAAACGTACGGTTGAGAGAGAACGACTGTTTCGACGGCTCTAAGATTATCAACCTGAGGAGGATTTATGATCGGTAATGTTGGAATAACGGCGGAATTATTATTGACAAAAGAAGACAAGAGTATCTGGGATTCCTGTGTAGTTCTAGGATTTACTCGTAATTCGCCGGAAACTCGCGTAGTATCTTCGCTTTCACTATTAATAACCGATCCATTATGGCACCCATCCGAAACTTCACTTAGTCGATTACTTTTCACACTGGAATTTAAACTTTCCGGGGTTTCAACGCTATAGGTTTTCCCTCCGTTATTGTTTACATTGAAATTTCGGTGGATCCTCACTGAACGATGACGTTTATAAGATTCCGAGTGACATTGCGGATGTGCCGCGTGTACGCCGATCTGCTGTTCGAGATTGCACGTATCGTAGCAACTCGTAAGGCTTGTTGTCGTAATAACGTCTACCAAGGAAATGTCTTTCGAGTCGATGAAACTCGTTGACTTGGAATTAAACGCGTTTCTACCTGAATGTACCAGCGTGAAGGGCCGATCTTGGTTCAGGCCCTCACGATAGGTAATGCCGGTAAATTTTACCGCGCGATGAAAGGTCGCTCTTGGTTGAGATTCAATGGCATCTGCTAAACTCGTTGGGGGGCCTTGGCCGGGGCCCCCTTGTGGCCCGTGGGGCCCGTTTGCCTCGCAAACGGTGTCCACCACTAACGGCGAGCCACGCTCCTGCTCATCCCTCACCACAGACTCCGGTGCCCTTATCTTGATGCTGACGATCTTGTCTCGTTTACGTATACACGGAGGAGATTATCTCGGGCGTACCCTTCGTTACGAGGGTACTGAGAGTGGGGTGCCACGCGTTAATTTGACCCAAAGAAAAATGGGAAAAACTAAACGAGTGACTCGCGCGTCTGCATACAATTTAATCAGGATCTTGAGATTCTAATGATCTTTTTTATCTCGAGGTACACTAGACAACAATCAATCGATAAATTGTTCGATTCTTTTCACTCGAACATGTTATTGAACGTCGATTTTTCGACTGATTTACTTAGCACACAGAAACAACGGAGTGCGGATCTTCGGATCAGTCCAATTTTTGGAAAAAGATGTTGTGGAGGATAGACACATCACCTGAAAAAAATAAAAATCATGAAAGCCTTCGTACAACAGATTTGTGTAGAGTGCAATTCAGTAATAACGTACAACGATATGATCATATTTGCAAAATGAATTTTGAAATGCAAAATTAATTTCACAATACAGTTTAAAGTACATTTGGAGACGCGGCAGCGTCTTGACGCCAAATATTAAAAAGATAGCGTTCAACGTCCGAGGCAAGTCGCGCCGAGATACTCCTATACTCGAGATTGGGCTCTGTTTTATATTTCCTAACATTTTTCACACATTATAGCGAATAGAGCTACGAAGATTATTAGTCATACATTAAAACTGGGGCCATTTACAAACGTCGTGTAACCGCAATGGAGCTTTCATTTTCTCTCTCATCTTTCTACCTCTGCCTGCTCCAGTATCGAGACTTTTATAGACGCCACCATGAGCGGTAGTCGTTACATTGGTGAGCCGTATTCTGTATATACATATATAACCCGAAAGAAATATGCTTCGGATGCACAATCAGAACCTCGAATGCATTCCGCGCACGGTCGGGCCAGAGTTTTCGAAGCATATTGGAATTTTTCCGTTGATACACAGACACGTACATAAACCCTACACGCCATACCGAGACAAGACATCCTAGACTGCGTTTTTCCCTTCTTTCATCGTCTACTTTTCGTTTCTCCGTGTCGCAGCTTGAGAAACGTGCCCACGAACAAAACCATGTGTACACCGCTAGAGGGAGCTACACACAATATTACACAGCTACACACATGCGACGTCGTGTCTCTGATAGAGAAGAGGGCGCGCTTCTTCTATTTTACTGGATGGCGAACAAACCCCTGTATCGCCGTATGATTGTATATATATAATAAACACACACACATTTACTCACAAACTCAAAAAGAATATGAAGAATTCGGCAGAGGCAATTTTTCCTCTGCTTGGAAAAATGAAGAAACGAAAAACGTCGATGTTTCCTTTTCCTCTCAATATGCGGCAAGGAAGAAGAGGCAGCAAGAGAGCGAGAGAGAAAGAGAGAGAGGAGCAAGTATAAAGGAAGGATGAAAGACATCAATTTTGTGAAGGAAGTCGACAAAAATTTTGCCAAGAGAATTTAATGAGGCCTGCAAGCATAACTTTTGTCGTGACCGAAATGCATAATGAATCAAGGCTTATTTTAAAATGGTGTTTATACATCTCTCAGTATCGAATGACTCGATCCACCAATATCTTTTTATATTCTCATCGACTAATTACAATTGGAAATAGGAGCCTCCTGACTATTAAATCAAGCAGTATACTCCTCATCATTAAAATTTTTATATAAATTGTCTGTAGAAAGCAACTTTGTCAGTAAAGCTTGAGAGCACAGTTACTAGAGGCCTTAAGGGGACAGAGCTAGTTGGAACGTCAAAAAAAAGGCCTTTTTTCCGATTTTTTTTTGGTCAAACGATAAAATAATTCACAACAAAAGTTCTTCCGTTTAAAAGATACATATGTAATGTATATGTTGCAATTTTTTCAACGCAATACATATCGAAATAAGCTGGTGACCGTCAATTGCCGAGGATGCTGCAAAAAAAAACACGGTTTGCGGTGATCAAGCTCACGCTGCAACGGCTCATCTCAAACAAAAAAAACGGAGGGGATTTTTAGTTAATGATATAATGCTCCGGTTGAACGAAGGGTTTTGAAAAATTTCCATTTTTCACAAAATGGCGGCCGTTAAAAGTCAAAAGTGTTTTTTTGACCAAAATATCAGTTCCATTTTTTGCTATTAAAAATAAAAATAATTATCCAAAAAAAAAATCCTTCGTTCATATGGAGGACTACCATGTATAGAAGAAGTGATATAAATTTCAACCCGATCGGTAAAGCCGTTCTCGAGCTACAGTGATCACCGACTTCAAAAACATGGTTTCGAGAAAAACGCACTTAAAGTCCGCTACCTGCTTACCTATGGCTCAGACACGACGTGCTACAAAGTCTTGTATTTCGGCGAATAATGGTCCGATTTACATTTACCTGGGCGGAAAATGTTCGTAAGAGATTCTACTTTTTGAAAATGAAATAAAAAAAAAATCGATTTTTCGAAAATTCTAACTAGGTCTGTCCCGTTAAACTAAAATGAGTTCAATATCTTCGAGCGTTTTTCCATGCCACTAACTAGCCTAATAAACACTATGACAAAATCTTTTCAATTATGGATGCATTCGGTTCTTCCTTTCTGAATTTGTCGGTATATAACGAAAATAATAATACGTAATAATAAACAGTAGCAAACTAAAGACTTACAACGCTTTCCAGGCATAATTTGCTAAATAATTAAATTCAACCAAAGGCCATTACTCATTTTGCAAATCCTCTTAAATTTTGGTATGTTATTTCGTGGGATCGTAAAGATGGGCGAATGCATTATGATCGCAAGTGCTAAACAATGTTGTGTATATGTGCGGCACTTTCATAGGATAAATGTACTAATGAAAGGGTAACGTGCGGTTGACATCAACTCCATTTGAACATCGATGTACATATGAACATATGTTATACATATATACTTAAAAATGTACATATACCCACACACGCAATGAAAGAGCACAGGTATCTATGTGCGGACCATCGAACAAGAAGATCTATATAATATGAAAAGCGAGGACGCTGCAAGTTGGAGAGCTTTGCGGAGCACGTAGATAACACTTCGCAATACTCACCAACAGACAATATCGATTATGCGACGGAAGGGGCCCACAACTATGCCAAAATTAAAGGCATTGGGTTGACTTCAGGAGTTGCAACACATTGCGTGATGGGAAAAGCGAGTTCATATACTTTGGTCCTCCACAATCACTTGATACTAGTAATATCAGTGCAAATGTATATTCACATATCTATATATAATGCATAGAATGTGATAGCCCTCCTCATTATTCCTCTTACATATAATATACCAGGTCTGGCAAAGAGAATGTCACGTAAGGGAGGCCCTGTCTCTCTCTCTCCCTCTTCTACTATATCTCGTGTTTGCAATATATGTACATATGTTGCAAACACATACTATGGTACATAGGTATAGTTGTAGAAGTTTTGCTATATCTATATATACCTGCAGATACAAGCTCTTGTTGCTCAATAGTTCACTATTAATTCTGCTACGATACTACAACTAGTACCACCACTACTATTAGTAACTACTTTAGAGCATACTAATTGAGGTAGAGTAGCTTCGACACTACCTGAAAATTCTTACAGACTGTGCGTTTGAAGCAAAGGGTATGAACTAGCCACTGCCGGATCGTAAAAACCGCTGTTTTTTATTCTTTTTCCCCTATTTTTTTGTATTGCGCATTTGACAATTTGCAACACTTGCGTTAGTTGCGTCGGCAACCATCGGCCCTCTGGCTGACGGCTCTTTGTACTTCAATAGCCCTTTTCAGCGTATATGCCGCACCCTTTGATAGTGTCCGGAGAGCAAGAAGTTGGCTATGCATAACTAGCTATGGAGTATGGCATGTTTAGTTCAAGTGTCGTTTACTTATATATTTTGTATATATGTACTTTCACGTATGGTATTTTTGCTTTTTGTTGTACAACAGTGTTTTCAAATTCAAAGACTTTTAAACAGAAACTGTAAATTCCCAATAAATCAAAGGTTTTTACTAGATTTGAATGGCAGTAAGCATTTAAATGCTTAGTAAGCAGGAAAACTACAGATTTTCTCTAAAGAAAAAAATAATTGGTACTCCGCAATATGAAAGTACCAGTACATTTTTTTTACGTGTACACATGTGCTCAAATAAAACGCAAACAGGCTTTCATAGGTGAAATGTATATAGGACTTGCATGAGAAACTGGACACACAGGAGCACTGTGTGTATATATCAGAAGAGAAAAAAAATCTTATTGCACGATAAAGGACAAAAATCGAATTTCTTCGATTTATTCAACGTATGTATATAACGCTGAATCGCAGAATTTGATAGGAACCGGGAAAAGACAGAAATGGAAGAGCCTTGAAGCGAGGGAAAATGCAAGATCAGGCTTCATTTGTACAAAGAGAGTGGGGTATGCGAAAAAAACTTCAAAGCGTATATAGGGGCTTTTTCACAACCAATTTATCGAATTCAATTTAATTTTCTCGAAAAAATCGAGACGGATACAGATGGACGCATGGTAAATAAATAAGAATGTATAAGAGGATGTGGAGAGAGGTTGTTGAAAGAGCTCTATAGGAAAAATGTTCTAAAAGTTTACAGATAAAGCTGATACATATATGATACTTGTGAAAAAAACGATCGAATATCTCTTGCGAAAAAACTGGGACAGAACTTTTTTTTCTACTTTTTCTTTTTCACCCTTCGTGAAACTTTGTCTTTTCAAGTTTTCGATCCATTGCCACCGCGTGTTGTTCTCTTTTCGATTCCACGTATATCGTAGTTCGTTTGTTGAAAAAGAACATAAACCGAATTGATTTTATTTTGAATGATTGAAAGGCATAAAATATACTTTAAAAAAATATTTCTCTCGTTTTCACTTTTACTTCAATCGTGTTTCCTTTGGTATTAACGTTTTCGATTATCTAATTCGTTTTTTTTTTACCGAAATTGTAACAAATAAACAAATTTTATAGGTTCTGGAAAAGGTTTCAAGGAGGATAACATGCACGAGTACGTATGAGAGAAAGAGAGACGAAGAGAAGGAAAGAGAACATTTTCTGGCGTTGAGGCTCTTATTTGTTACGTCTATAAATCTGCATGTAGAACGGCGCCAAGGTCTGTGGCAATGTGTTTCCTCCGTTTCCGACGCGAGAAGTAATTGCACGCGCATCAGAGGACAATTTAACGTGAATTCACGTGAGCTTCTCACACTCGTCGTCAAGAAGCCACAAGGGAATCCTGTGGGTCGTGCGTTTTGTTGCCCTTCGGTGGGTTTCGTCTCGAGTTTCTCTCGGTTCGATGCTCCAACCATTCTGAACATGTCTTCTTGGCACCGTGCGATTTCGCATTAGATTCTCTATTAACAGAGCAGAGAGAAAGAAAGAGAGAAAATAATACAGTGCCTGTGGCATCATGATCATCGAACATCACATCTCGTACGAGGGTAATAAAATAAGATGTGCGACCCTTCTCGGATAAAAGCAACGCTGCAAACTTCCGGTTCAAGAATGAGCGTGCTACTGAAAAAAATAAAAAAAAGCGGACACACGAGAATGTAATGAAAAAATGGTTCCACGTAGTTTTTATTTTATATCTTTGTGAATTATATATTCATTACTGAATTGATAAATTGAATCGCGAAAATCTTCAGAATGCATGACCGTTCAATTTCGTCACACGCTGATTCTTTTTAATTATCTTCATTTTGATTAATAAGTTTATCCTTTTTATTGAACTCCCAAATTGAAATCAGTCTATGTATATCACTCGACAGTTGAAATTTTCGAAAGTTAATGAGAAAAGATCAATATCGAAAAAAAATAAAAATAAAATGAGATGATATTTTGATGTAACTGATGAATATAATGGATAGAAATTTATCATGAAAGTCGGTGAATCACGAAAGTCCATTTGAACCTATCTTTACATCAGTCGTAAATGGATGCTATTGATTGTTACCATTTTTTTTCGATGTAGTAATTCAGTGGTAGCCATTTATTAGCAGGGGAAGCAACCATCCCTATGTATGTGTGTTTGAAAAGACGAACATCAAGCATAAAAAGGTACTTGGTTCACTTCATTTCTTTTGATTTTCTTTATTTATCTTTTTCCAAGGGTCCATGTATCAACGGGAGGAGAATGATGGGCAAAAAATACATAATATTAACGTATATGTTGGATAGAAGCTATAAAATACAAAAAGAGACCATTATTATTTTTTACGTAATAATATAAGAGTCGTTTTTTATCTGCAATAAATATCAGGTCTCTAATAATTTTTGTATAATTTATGTAAAAAAAAATCACATACGATGCCATTTTTTTCGAGTTTCGAATAAGACATTTATTGAAGCGAAAAAAAGAACTCTATGAAATTCTCTCGACGTAGTGGATGTGCATAAGTTTTCTAAACATAGTCCCATCGATATTTGCTTTTTGTACGATGACTATAAACGTCACAGCAGTACATATATTGAGCATATGTACGATATAAGTGGCATGCATATTTACTTCTCGATCGCCGCTTTCTCGTTTCGCTTGGGCGCATTATTCGATCGATACAATCTTCGATTTTATATACAGACTTAAGTGAGAGTAAAGTAATTGAATACGTTCAAATATTTCTACAATATATAAGAGAAATCATTGCAGATTTAGAGCCCCATCAAATTTCTAGATGCGCTGCCCACTGATTTAATTGAATGTACTATTTTTTAAATTATTAACAAAATTTGTTTTGCTCATCATCAAACACGAGTAGAATTAACCTGGAATTTATCTCACACACTAAAATGAATTGAATACTATAAAGAAATTCGAAGTCTCGTGAGAAGCATCAAAAACAGGATGCAATAACCACTAACATTTTTGCACTGGCAGAGTTCATCACGATAAATGGCCAAACAACGATTTCGCAGGGGAGAAAAGAGATAAAAACAACGAAAAATAAATGAAAATCTGGCGAGCTGCAGTCCTATATTGGCCGTAAAAATATTTTTCTTTACTCCCATCTCGTGCAGCGGTTCGAATTAATAATTGGTTGTATCTGGCACGCATCACGCATATACACCAGCCGGAGGTTGCACGCAAATATGCACGAAAAATCTCTGACCTCAAATTTTTTGCAGTTTGTGAGGGAAATGTATTTCATGCAAAAATTTGTTTTCTGTTTTTTTTTTTTCGACTCACAGACTCAACACTCTAGTTGACGGCAATTATTAGAAACAAGTGTGGAACATGTCAACAGCCGTGTCTCACAAGTGATATTTATAATATATGTTTTCTCCGCTTCGTCTGTCTATTTGTCTGAGTGTCTGGAAGCGCGAACTGAGAGCGTTAAAACAAGGGCCAGAGTAACGAAATCTGTCGAGGTGACGGGAAACGAAACGAGGAAAAACAAACGAAAGGTCTCGATTTGTTTGTTTAAGCAGAGAAGAGCCAGAGGAAACAAAAAGGAGAGAAAGAGACGATGATGAAAAAAAAGACGGGGGAAAAAAGAATAACGACGAAAAACGCGATATTTGGTCGGAAGGCAGGAAAAGCACACAGACGAGCTTAATGGTCCATGCCCCCCAATGAATGGATTTGTAAGGTTTTCCTTGGCTCGTGGCCTTTTTCTCTGTTTCTGGCGTGTGCTTTTTCAATGGAAAGGCAATGATGGACAAAACTCGAAATAATCGAACGACGAGTTGTACTCTCATCGCGACAATGTACGGGGTTTTGTGTGCAAGGTGTTTCAGCCTCATTTTATTAACAGTGCGCATGCTACTTACTTAAATCCCTCTTCTTCCCTCCTTTTTTTAAGTTTGAATTTGAATATTCAAGAGATTGTTATCTAAGTGATTCCCGCCTCTTAATTCCGAGTAGTATTCATGACGTGCGAGAGACAAAATGTCAAAAGGAGCTCGGTGGCGTGTAGCACTCGATTTTAAGCAGAAAGATACATATTGCCGATTAAGCGAGAAAATCTCGAGGATTCAGGGGCGAAATGGAGGGCTGGGAATCACCAGAGAGTACATTATGGCATATATGTATATGTATACGAGTGGTGTGAATGGAAAACGAGACGAAAATGAGAGGGCTCTCGCCAGTCACCTCTCACTTTTGGCAGAACGAAGTTCATACATATATTAAAATGTACATATACAAGTTTGTGGTATGTGTACATCGATAGTATAGAGGAAGACCGTCGAAGAGGGCGTAAAGGAAGGATCTCAAGTTACCTATAGCTCCAGCGCCATCGGCGACGCATTACCCTTATGGTCTCGTCATATTCACACATATAAACACATTTACAGAAACATGTACCATAAAACACGTACCATGAAACATGGACGCCAACTCCCTGTCACTTTCATCGTTAGAGCTGCGTGCAAACGCTTAACGAGTGGAGGAAAAAACGGAAGGCAATCCGAGAGAAAAAGTTCATACAGCGCAAAGTCGAAAGAGGGAGAGAGAGAGGAAAAGAGATACAGATACCGGGATATTAGGTTTCCCAATGCGGTTTTCAACCACCCACTCGATCGTCTGATCGTCCGACCTTTCCCCGGGGAAATCACACTAGATACGTGTGCGTCCCTCTCTTCCATCTAGTGGTTTAGTCCTCAAGTCCACGTAATTTCAACTATTCTTCTTCTCACTTTATTCCTCTCTCTCTCTCTCTATCTCGATTCTCCTCACTATGTTCGAGAAACATACTGGGTTTCTTTCTTCACCGAATTTTTTCACACTTTTTCCTCACGTTTCTATATTCACTCTTTCCATTTCCCCTACATTTTATTCCTCTCGCTGTGTCCACCACCATTTCCTCCGTACACGGGGAACCCCCTTTTTCCCAATCTCTCATTTCTCCAAGACTTCTGTCTGTGACTTTTTCTCCTCCGAATTTCTCTTTTCTTTTCTACTCATATGATTCTTTCCACTTTCGTACGCGGTGCTCCTTTCTTCTCAATTCTTAGTACATTTCTTTCTCAATCTCTTTTTTCTGGTTCATCTGGGGTTGGTAATCACCGAGAATGCGGTTCCCGGCACGAACGATATAGCCGCATAGACTTCGGTCCACGGGCTCGTAGCAGCAAGCGCACTCGATCGAGTGAAACGAGATTGATCTGGTGGGGATATTGCCTTGATACGAGGGTGTTAGAGACGATGAGAAAATCGTGAGAGACGAGGAGGGCATGCGTGCGTAAAACCGTGAGAAAAGGTGAACAAGTCCGCATGTGGCAAAAAAAAAACAAAAGCTGTGGGATAAATGGATACTTCAGCGAATATGGAGTTAAACGAAAGTAGCGAGAAAAGGATGGTGTATCCCGTGAAACAGTGTACAAATGGCCCAAACATGGCGCAACACTGCACCAACCATATCTGCCGGATGTCCGACCGTTGGCGACATTACTAGGCCAACCATTGAACCAAGGTTGGAGTGATAGCTTGGGTCGTATGGCAAATGATTAGCATTGGCCGAACATCGGAAGCCGTCGTTGGCCCAGCGTTGCCCTAACGCTGGGCTGACGTTGGCCCGATACTACTCCCAGCGTCGCCCTAACGCTGGGCTGACGTTGGCCCGATGTTACTCCCAGCGTCGCCCCAACGCTGAGCCGATGTTCGCCCAATGCTAGCCCCAGTCTTCCAGCGTCGCTCCGCCCTGGATGGCTATTATTGATTATTCAAGTTATTAATGTTTTTTTAATGAATAATTTTTATTTTATGGCTGTATAAGATTATTTATCAACATAAAAAGTAGTATATTTTTAAAAATAATAAAAAACAGTTACGTATATTTTCTTTACTTTTTTACATTTACGTGTATTTACGTGTTTTGTGCTTGAGAGGGGACTCGAACTGCCTATCTACGACTTTCCTATCTAATGCCTACCTCACTAGCCCGGGAGGCTAACCACTACACTATCAACTACTTTGTACCTTTGTATCGTAATTCTTTGTATAAGCTGCTCCAAACTATAATAAATAAAATCGAAAAGGTTGAATCATAATAAAAACTTGTATATTATTGCATTCACGAAAGCTGAATTCGATTCCAAGATTAAAAATGTTATTCATTGCATTATTAAATTGCAAAATGGCGGATTCAAAATAGATGAAAATTTCAATTTTGGATCGCTTAAGATATAAACGTTATTCTTCAGTATATTTAATAATAGATCCAAATCTGAACTTAAATATTCAAAATTGAAGATAACGAATCCTATATCTGGTACATATCATATACACTGAAAACGAAATTTTGTTCAAAAGGTTGATTATTTTGTTGAATACAACGAACAAAATATTACTGGATTAACAACAATTTTTCAGCATTTTAACAATTTTAATAGATAGCCAGCGAAATATACGGTTTGAATGTCAAAAATTACTTTGTGATTTCAATAATATTTTGTTCGCAGTATTTAACAAAATAATCGACTTTTTCAACAAATTTTGTTTTCATTATATAAATACCAAGCACCTAAACAATGTCCACAACAAAACAGACAGTATCAATAATATATAAATAGCAGAAGTCCAAGAGTGGGTGAGTCAGTCACATACGGGTGTGGTTGTTATGTAAAAGTCAACACTGGCAAAGAATCGGCGCTGCATTGTATCCCAATGGTGCATCTGATCATAAATACTCAGTAACGACGATCAGCGTCGGAAACTAGATAGTTTGAACATTGAGTACTGACGGTCGTTTATTTTTTCAAAGCCAATACTGTTGCAAAATTAGTAGTTTATAGCGTGCCGATATTGCAATCAAGCATAGGCTGAACGACGGCGAGCAACATAAGCCCAATGTGTGGCCGGACGTTGATCACCAACTGTTGGCTGCCGCTTATAAGACAGTATTGGCTGAGATCGACGGATACCGATCGTGTATCTAAGTACAGATTAAACAGCGGCAAGCTGTGTCAGCCCGATGTATGGACGAACCTTGGTTACCAACGGTTGGCTACCAGTCATGAGCCAATACTGGCCAATACTTGGCAGGTTGTTGGGTTTCGATACTCAAATTAGGCATTGGTTAAACATAGGCAAATCTATTGGTCCATGTTCGGGCCCGACACTGGGTCCTAACGATCGTTTACCCAGTACCGGGCCAAGCATTGGCAATATTTTCTCGGTATGGAGGGTCCGAAAAGGCATGTACGACATTCGTCAAGGTAACAAGGTCGTGACATTCTCAAAAGAAAAGTCCCCGTACATTTTTCTCTCCGATATACGGTTCAATAAATATTGGTTGATTAGTAAGTACGATGCCGATGTATCCCAAAGGCGAAGTGTACAGTGAAAAAACCGTGTCCCAAAGGCGATATGCGTAAAATGGGAGACGCGCGCCCTACCTTTTCACCCATCTTCATTGATAAGACCTTGAATAAAATCGATTCAGCGCAACAAAAAATTTAGTATGACTGAGGCTATTGCTCTGAATTAGTCATCTGTGAGAAATCGATGACTCATTAGCACCGCATTAGAAAGAAAAAAAAAATAAAAACAGTTTTCTGAAGAATAACAATGTGAGGGGGAGAAAGGTTAAGAGAAATGTATGTTCTTTGACAGAAAATCCGACTCGGTTTGACATTATTTTATTTCTTTCATGTATATCGATTCTCATATGAACAAAACAGCCTTTATACAACTCCCTGTTTGATTTTTTTCCTGTACCATACCTAACACCACAGAACTCACTAATTTCAACGTCTCTTTAATATGCCAATGAATATACGATTTCGACAAGAGATCAAAGAAAAAAGTTTTCTATTGTAATATATATCTGACCGTAAAAGCGCTTTGTGACAGCGGCGATTGAAGGAGGGGGGAGGGGAAAATTCGATCATCATATACATATAGAAAAACCAATATTTTTTTTATCCCTCTCGAACCGTCAAAAGTTGCAAAACGCTTGTCAGGATATTGGCGATTGACGAAAATCAATTTATGGTCTCTTTTTTCGTCTTTCATGTTCCGTCTTGATCGAAGGTATATCGAAAAAACATTATTATACAAAGTTTCTTATACATACAAGTACATATACGCTCGTCCCTTTGGGAAATTGAGTGGCACGAGAAAAGCTCGGAATGTAATGTCGTTATATCGTTTTTTTTTTCTATCCAAGATGTGAGAAACGATTTCTTTTCTCGTTTTCTTTCGGTTCTTACGTTCTCCCCTTTTAATACTCTCATGAAATCATTACTACACACAGAAAGTGAATGTGTAAACGTATATTATTGGATTCTATCGTATCTCAATGGTGGATCGTTGAGTGACGCGGTAAATCACAAAGAGAATCTTGACAAAAAGTATATGTATAATATGTATAATTGTAGAAAAAATATGCTATTTATACAGTACAGCTATTTAATACGATATTGGAGGTTTTTTGAGACACATGAATCTTGCCGGTAAAATAGGGGAAAAGTAAGACTAAAAAGGATAAGCGTACCCCATTACTATTCATAATTGAAGTTAATCGTTGATGAGGTTGAAGTTAATCGTTGATTGAGGTTGAGTCGTATACGGTTTGTCCGTGACTTGATAAAATAATAGCATCGAATAAACTTCTCTGCGAGAATTGAATTCAATGACACCATAGATCAACGGAGTATAATTTGTGATTAAGCTAATTACCTAGTAGTAATTTGGATGAAATCTTTTGTTACCGTTCAAACAAATAAATCTTTTGCTAAAGCAACTAAAATTTCGTTGCGCAAACAATAAGTTTTGTTTAAGGAAGTACGATCGCAAATCGATGCGTCGACAGATTTTCTTGAAAATTGCATAACTCACAACAGACTGCAGCATCTGTCCGCTACTGAAATTTGGAAATATTTGACCGTTTAGAACTGGAGATAATTAATATCAAAGTTGGCACGTTTAACACGTATCGCATATGTGAAGCATGCTGTAGACACAGTCCGTCGTCCTTCTCTTAATCGTAGCAAATAAAAGTCTCGACAGATTTCAATAAAAAAAATAGCATGATCTAAATGAATATTTTTCGGACAAGTAAAAAAAAAATACTTCGATTGACCGTTTTGAAGTCGAGATATAACAGTAGGAAGATGTAAACTTTTATGGAGTTTTTACCCGACCGCGAATGGGGGGAATACGATCCGGCAACACTGTAACCGTCGCAGTGTGCGTGTAGCTATACAAACACACAGGTTTTCTTTACTTGAGTATGGTTGCGTTGTCATTGGTATAAAATTATAAATGATTGATTAAGCAATACAAATTTATGTATTGTTTAAAAACAACTTTTAATTCAAATAATAATGATTGTTTATTGTAGTTCAAGCATGGCCTACATTTAAAATGTAGTTTTGAGTGCAACGATATCACATCGATCGTAAGTCTTGTATAAATAAACAACGTATAATAAAAATTTACTTAAAATTTTCATTTTTAACATCTTATAAATTATTTCGTAATTTATAAAAGTCTATAATTTGGTTAAAAATTCTTTTATTCTTAGGGACTCTCGACTTGCCATTATTCATCTTTTCAGATAAAATCTCAATAATGCCGTTACCCCCATTTTCTTGGAAAGCTTTCTTCAAAATATTATGAGTGATACATTCACTTGATATTTTCCTGAACATCCCATCTTTTATACCTGTTCTGGGAGGTTTCAACAGTGGTAACATTTTTGCTGTTTTTCGCAGTTTAATTACATGCGTTACAGAATCGACAAAAGATTTGCTATTTTTATATAAATCAGTTATCTCGATGAATGAAGAAATAAGTTCTTTTAATATCTTCACATCGTACAAAGCTTCGTGAAAGTACTGTGCAAAATCAATTTGCAAGAGATCTCTACCTAAGAATCTATGTTTGAACATTCCTTCACCTTTCCGTCGAGGAAAACGTTTTTTAACGGGTAAAACCACTGTAAAATTTTCGAAAAATTGATTTTTTTTTATTGGCTTAAAATATACTTTGAACCCTCTTGAATATGAGGCAAAAAAGTTTATACCTGAAAAAAAATATTTCATTGAAATTTCGGGCTCTTCCCCGAGTGCGTCGGTCATTTCAGTACCACATTTCAAAATTTTAAACGCGTTTTTCTCGAAATACGATTTTTCAAAACGGCACGCAGCATAACTCCAATAATTTGCTTTCTTTTCATTTGAATTTTTGACAATATTTTAAAAATAACATTTCAAAGTAAAATACGTACGGAATTTTCGATAAGTTCATTTAAACATTTTTTATCAACAAATAATTACCCCTGCTTTCTATCGAAAATTGAACCTCTTCATTCAAACACTCGCCAATAATACAAAAATGAATATTTTCAAAATCCCCTACGTAATTCACTGGCTATGAGTGTCTAGATTAAGGTTTTTTTTTATTCCAGATCAACAATTGCACCAATTACACTGCGTGCCGCAGAGCGCCTCGAATTCAACAAGCTTCGCGGGAATGGCTCTAGTGTAGCCATTTTTAAATATTTTTCAATCATAATTTTTTGTTGTACAGTTAAATATATGCTTAATAACTCCTCCGAATATTATTATTCTATTACCTTTCCTTCCGCCCGAAAAAAATTGTCGAAAAAAGGCATTTTTTGAGGCCGTTACACTGGTTTTAGCCGTTAAACAATCCTAATGAATCGCTAAAATCAGCGACTTTTTGAAAGTCGTTAATCATGTTATTATTAAAAATAGCACGAATAAGATGTGAAGAATCAAATGAAGCGTTATGAGCTACCAATATGCATGACTTCGGAGAAAAGTTCAAAAATTGTAGGAATGAAGACAATGCATCTTTCAGTGAAATTGTCTGAACTTTTTTGCTATTCAGAAACAATTGCCCTACAATGTTTGTCAAACCTGTATGGATTGAGGTTTCAGGTTTGATATTTTTTGTGGGATTGATGTACACGCTAAATTCGTATTCGTTATACATAGCTGCGATTTGCAGAATTTCATCGGACTTAACAAATCCGGACGTTTCTAAATCGAAATATACTATTTCACAAGTTTCTTATGAAACAGGCAGATTTTCTTGACTAAGACATAACATTTCAGAATTCAGCAGCGAGTCCCAGTCTACTCCATCATCTGACAGATCACAGTTTGACTCATATTGTACTCCTTCAGACGTAATCATTTTTTTCCTTAAAATTTCGTGTTTTTCAGCCAACATATTTCTTCGAGCTTTTGACGAAGGTAGTTTTGCTTTTTCAGCTCTTTTTTCTCTTATCGCATCTCGCTTTGATATGAAAACTTTGGTATACTTTCCGGGGGATAATGAAAGTTTACTTTGAACTGTCAGTACGTGATGCTCGCCCTCATTTTTACTGCATACCGCGCTTGAATATCGGTAATCAGCAGACTCACTCAAGCTATAACAGCAATTCTTTGGAGCTTTGTAAGCCATTGTATTATTTACACTCTTTTTATACTCTATTTACACTCTGATTAGCTTAACTAGAAGCTGCTATTAAAAATTTATATGCGCTTTGAGCGTATTTAGAGAAAATCGCCGTCAATCGGTCATATAGATCCAAATTTTCCAGAATAATTTCTTGACTTGTAGAATTTTTTTCTAAATTGCGACCATACCAATCTCCACAATTTTCATGTCGATTAAAAACATGGTCGGGAATACTTTGTAAAGCTGCACTTAACTCGGAACTTTTTCCTTTGTTTTGTGCAATTGCGTAAACGAAGAATTTTATCAAGTGCGGGATGATACCTTTTTTTCCATTTCGCCAAAATTTTTTTGTAGATCATATAAGTACATTTTGAAACCTTTCCGAATGTGGTTTCTATCACATAGCTTAAAAACTTTATCTATTATTCCACTCCTTATGGCAGAAATTGTCGAGCTATCCTCGTCTCCAATTATCACACATACATTCAACCCTGACTCTTTCAGAATAGTACTATCGTTTGCCAATGCAGCTCCCATGGAAGGCTTCATGGCTTTAGCACTACCTTCGAAGTTTTTTATACAATCGTGATTTTCTTTTAGATGACCATTCTCGCACAATTTGCATTTCCTATTACGGGTAGCAAAGTCTAAAATTTTCCCGCTTAAAAATCCTATAATGCAACCGTAGCCGTTCAAATTGTCAAAGCTCCACCCGTTTCCGCGTCTGCTCCATCCCATATCGTAAGACACAATAATACTTAAAATCGCACCAACTGTTGCATCAAATTTGGAGAATTATTGGTGGAAATATCTACATTCTGTCGTACGAGATCTGTTGAGGAAGTATTCGTAGAACGAAGAGTCTGTAGATGCGTGTAGATTTCTTCAACAATTTCCGAGGGTCTAAAAGAAAATGAAAGGGAACAAACAAATAATCAAAAAGGATTCGTGAATACGAAAATGGAACATAGTGAATCATTCGAATCGGAAGGTTACATATATTTATTATTGAAGACATTACAATATTTTTAATAAGGGGAGAGCGGTTGGTCCGGTGGATGGGGGCTCGGCTCGCACGTCGCAGGTTCCGGGTTCGAATCCCGGCCAAAACACCAATGAAAAATTTGAAAATTTTTCAGTATTTCTGCTGCAATCCCGGGTGGTTCAGATTCCATCTTCATAAATCCATGGCCAAACACCTCTCTGTGATGTATGAGCGGTCGATGTACGGCTTTGATAGCCTCCCGTGGACGGTTCTCATCGTGCGAATGGTGGCCCTCTAGCCGTGCACTGGCTGGCTCATTGCATCACAGCTGAGGAGGTGCCTGCCTGAGCGCCTCTGGTGGCCGTGCTTGAGTGTGCTCGCATTACCACCCGCGGAGATTAGTTGGGCATCGGCTGTATCGGCAAGGTTTTCTGCAGTTTCCCTTCGCCCTCGGTAAATGCGATACAGCGCGGGAATAAGTCGGCTGCAGCCGCACGTGTGGGAGAATGGAAGGAAAAGTAGAGGAATAGTTGAAAAGAGCGAAGGGGCTAAGAGGGAAGGACCCTGGGCCGCGAAAGTAACAATCGCGGGGGCGATTGGTTACAAAACCCCAATAATTAAAACAATTACAATATTTTTAATACACTCATTAGTCAATGGTAGTCCCGTTAAAATTTATTTCGCAGCGATACCATTGAAGTCGTACTACTATTCTATTTTATATTCACAATTTATTGTTCTAACATTATAATGTTCAATTTCTTCTGTGACGTCATGATATCTAATTATAGTAATTATTTTCTATTTATTTCGCAACTATACAATTGAAATGGTATATACGTAAATAACTATCGTATTATATATTCACGAATTATTAATTTAGCATTTTGTTCTTTGATTTGTTGTCACTTAATGATACTTGGATCGAAGTAATTATTTTCTATTTATTCCACAACTATACAATTAAAGTGGTATGTGCATACATAACTATTCTATTATATATTCACAATTTATTGTTCCACCATTTTGTCGTTTCATTTATTCCCTCACTTAATGAGAGTCCGATGGAATAAATTATTTCCTAATCATTTTGCAACATATCATTGAAGTAATATGTGCGTACATGATTATTTTATTATATATTTGCAATTGATAGTTTTAACACGAAACCTCCCAAGAGGATCACGATAACAGATGGAGGCATTTTTCGCACAATGGAGGCATTTTTCGCACATAAGTTGACAGTAGATGTACCTCAAAAAATATGATTAAAATAAAAATGCTTATAAACTATCACACAATCTAGTGATGTCATCTATAATCAATCGCCGCTCTTCTTCAGCCGCTCGTTTACAGCTTTCTTTAGCAGCTGATTCTATCGCTGGACCCACTTCACGCTCATATCGTTTGAATAACGTATGGAAGATTTCCGGGATGTTCAAACATGTTAAAATCTTATTCAACGCTGTGTGGCCAACACCTGCATGTATAGAACCTATAACACAATTTTGTTTCAGGTTATGTCACGTTTGGTTATATGCTTACGTTATGATGTTATTTTCCGTAAAGATATTATATAATTGATAATAGTGTAGGAGGTATTTATTGATAAATCGTTAAAGTAAATCTAACAATACTTACTATGCACGGCTTTAGAATTTATATTCGAGTGCCTGGAGTTTTTGCTTGTGACGTGCTGCTTCCCTGTTGGAACTTCGGTAAGGCAACACAATTTTTGCATTTCACCCACAAAATCGAGTTGAGGCCTAAATGTGTTTTTTTCTCTACATTTTCCAGCGAAAGTAATTGCAGACACTTGCAGCATTTTAAATTTTTAACCAATACTTGGAGCTCGACGATTCGTCGACCCGCAACGAGGTTAGAACCGAGTTCGCCTTCCTCGATAGTATTATTTCCAACAGACTTTCTTAATTTTCCTTCTCGCATTGTCCCGATAAATTTCAACTTTTTTGTCAAATTTTTATTCTTTATAAATTTGCCTTTATACCTTTCTTGTTTCGACATTTTCGATACCTTTTGCTGTACTCATAGCAGCGATAGAGAAATACCAAAAGAATATTGTTATCTGTTCACTACGACGTTGCACGATCGTGACGAAAAACAAAATTTCATGGTGCGCGTGTGTTTGTTGCGCATGTGTTGACACGTCCAAAAGTTTTTCACATTTCACTTAGTCTACCGCCATGTTTTGTCCATATGTAATGAGCGTAACTCTTCGAAGATACTACCGCTCGCGATCGTTCTTCCTTAACATGAATTATATATATATATATATATATATATATATATATATATATATATATATATATATATTGTAACCGGACAGCCTTATTCCCTGGCTGGATTGCTGGTGTGGCAGAAATCCGCTAGAGGGCCAAGGGTAGAGCGCTCTCGCGTAAGCGTCGCACCGCCCGTGAGCCCATAAGGCTCCGACATTGAATCATTAACTATCGATCACTCCGACCGATGGTCGTCGAGAAAACCCGAACCCTTGTTTTACTAAGAAAAATTTACTAAGAGAAATTACTAAGAAAAATTGAAAAAGGTCTAAGGCCTTATCGTACAATTAAAGTACGCTGATATAGAAAGGTTTTACTACCTAATTATGGCAGGGTAGACGCTCATATAGAGTAAAAAATCGATCAATCGTATTTACTATTGAAAGTCGCAAAATATAAAATCAAATATATCAAATAAAATATATCAAATAAAAAATATTCCAAAAAATATGTACATAAAAAAAGAATTCAAATATTTCTTACAGTCATTTCAAAATCATAATTGTTCAGTACAATCACTATACGTTTTAATTACACAATGCAATTCATTGTATCTAATCCAAACATGATTGATACAATTGACTGAAATACTTCTCCGCATTTCCCGAGCAATGCGATGATACGATTTCAAACATTTATTGAATTTTATTCAAAAAATGTTTTGGTTCTATTGAATATTTAAAGTTTTACCTGAAATTGCAAGCATAGTTGGCTCAACAAAATACCCTCAACTACGCGTTGAGGTTGCGTTAAATACGCCATTGGTTTCGCCGTATCCAACCTCAGGGCGTGGTTGAGCCAACTACGCCTCCGTTCTCAACACTATGCCTTTTTTCAGTGTATAGTTTAAAATTTTTGATACGCGAATAATATGACAGACTTATTGCAATAATTTTTTTTCTCAATGAATATCCTGGAGAAGATTTCAGATCGTTCGAAAAGTGTTGAAGATTGGCACCAAAATTTTTGTACTTTTTTTTTAAGTAAAATCTCTACGGGTAAATCCGTTTGGGCATGTAACGAAAATGTGTCACGAAATCCCATTTTCAGCAATCTGGGCTACACGCGTAGGTAAGAGCCCAAAACATTTACTTTAAAAAAAAAAAAAAAAAGACGACCGAGATTCGATCTTAGAACTGCATGCTTACGAGGCCGACACGCTATTTATTACCTTAGCCACCCAATCACTTGTGAAAATGAACATACTGTTCAGTATATAATGTTGTTTTTCTGGCTACGTAACTGTTGCGATTTTCAACGTTACATAAACAGACATCAACTTTATCTCTGTTGTTTACACAATTATTATTATTAATATCATTACTTTTTCTTCATTAATGCATTGTTGCAATAATAAATATTCAATTGTTATATATCCTTTTTGACTTTCATTTTTATTACTCGTCATAATTATTATAATTATATAATGAAATGTGATATTACAATATCCAAATCGATTATGGAATTTATTAAAAAAATTGCACTAAAAAAAAACATTTTCAATATTTAATATTTGAATATTTGAAATATTTGAAGCGAAATTCTTTACCAGAGAAGAAGCTAACCAGTTATACCCGAATGGAATTCGTTTTTTTCTTAAAAACCATTCAGTATCCGATTACAATGAATCAGTTTTGAATTCGGAACAGAGCAAAGTGATTTCAACGTCTAAAGATATTTACGTTGGCTGCCACAATGCAAAATAGCAAGCGTTTGTTCATCAGAACCTCCACAAAATGTCTGTTATCGATACTGGTGGATTGCTTTATGAGATTCCCGCATTAAAAAAATCAGTCTGGGCAAAACCTCTGGGCGAGTCGTCTGGCTGAGAACGGTTTCCGAGACTCTTTTAAATTCTTCCCGAGAGTCTTGCCGAGACTGTTTCCAAGATTTTATCCAAATTTTTACAAGAGTCTCGCCGAGACTGTTCAAGATTATTTGAAATTTTTTTTTCAGTCTCGCCAAGACTGTTTTCAACATTTAAAAAAAAAATTTTGGGAGTCTCGTCAAGACTGTTTCCAAGATTTTCTGAAACTTTTTTTTTCCTCTTTGCATTTATTGATGGTGATAACGAATGACATCGGATGTGAAAAATTTTTTTTAAACATTTCAAGGCCTTAGGTAAGACAACGTGCAATGGTTGCAACGTCTTTGGTCTTTGGGAGCAGACCATAACCTGTGATTTGATAATATTGAGTCGAAATCCCGACGAGACTATACAGAAATCAGACGAACTATCCATGGACGCGAAAGAAGGCCACCTGTCGAATAAAATTGGAAGCTCTACAAATTTTTATTTTTCCGGCTGGTAGGTGGCATTGAGCTGTTATCGTTCGCGTCCTCGTATAGCCTACCCGATTCTTATATAGTCCAATTGGAGTTTTATCTCGATATAAAAAATTGCGTCACTGATCGCGGAATCTTATTCCGATCAATACCAACATATTGTCTTGCCTGAAAGAATCAGATGTTTTTTCTATCTCTTAATCTTTAAATTGTGTATAGATTATGCACCATATTGCAGCAATTCCCAAAAAATCGAGCTATGCACTCTAAAAACAAGTGTGTTGTTGCCAACACATATTAAGTGTGTTCTGTACTTAACGCCATAAGCAAACTATAGATTCTTTGTCACCATTTTCTACACGTTTTAAAGTGTGTTGAAAATCTATAGTATAGTTAGACTATCGAAAAGAATTTCGAAAAGTCTTGGAAAGAGTCTCGGCGAGACTCGCAAAAAAATTTTTTTTTAAATATTGGAAACAGTCTCGGCGAGACTCTCAAAAAAAATTTTCAAAAAATCTGGGGAACAGTCTTGGCGAGACTCCCAAAAATTTTTTTTTTAAATGTTGGAAACAGTCTCGCCGAGACTCTCAAAAAAAATTTTCAAAAAATCTTGGAAACAGTCTCGGCGAGACTCTCGGGAAGAATTTAAAAGAGTCTCAGAAACCGTTTTTAGCCAGATGACTCGCCCAGATGTCTTGCCCAGACTGATTTTTTTTACGCGGGTTACTTTCGTTTCGGGTAAATACTACCTTAGAATAACCAATACGGATGTTTCTGATGGGTTGGCTAGCGGCGCAGTCGGAAAATTAATGCACACTGAACAAAATGATGCGGCGAAGTTACTCGTGTATGGTTACAATTCCCGGATTCAGAACAAGAGATTGGAAAGAAAATTCGAGTAAAAGCTGCTGCTTATATGCGGCAAAATAATATTTGTCAGGCTGCAGTGCCAATAGAACGAAGGTCATCAACAGTTTTTCTAAATAATAATAAAGCTAAAGTCGCGAAATGGAATCATTTTCCACTTGTTTCTGCCTGTGCTATGACGATCCATAAATCGCAAGGAGGAACGTATAATGAGGTTGTTTACGAATATCACAGAACATATTCACAGCGACTATTGTACGTTACTTCATCACTCGTGACAATCATTCAAGGGCTTTGTATCATGAGAGCCGATAATGACTATCAGAAATTCTACCACAGTCGAAAAGCTACAACGTCAATGGGCGGTCTTCAAGAATAATTTCGTCGACTTTCACTCAATCAGCGAATATTGTTAGTAACAGTATACATTTGTCATCGAACGTTGCTGCCATACACAATTGACGGTGCTGCGCTCTTAGGTAGCAATTTAGACGAAATTCCTATACATCTTGGTAGGGAATTCAATATTAATTTTCGTACACCAGAGGTACAACCGTTAGTTAATTTTCTGAAAGAAAAACTCAGAATGGAACTTGGCAACAATCCCGAAGAAGCCACGACAAGGTCAGGAACCACAATTGATACCGTTTTTTCAAGATACCTCCAGCAATTCAAGAGTTTTCGTATCATAAACCTATTGTGTCTTTTTTGGAATACAAAACACATAAAGAGAATAAAATAAAATATTATTTTCATTTAACACAAAATGGACTTTGTTTTTGGATTGTAGTAATAATATCTTACTCTTATACCCTCTTAAGCATATCCTTTTATACATCGCATAGAAATTTCACTTCTACCGCGTGACTTTTCACGCACCTCCTTTTTTATTTGCGAGAGTCAAATTGCGGATTAGATCGATCGTGCCTTATTCGAGAGAAAGAAAACATTTCACCATGACGTGAACGTTTTTATCGGAGGGGCTTTCGACGTGGCGGCCACTTTGATCCAACCGTTATCGTGTCACGATCACGCTTCGATAGAGGAGACCGCACACGAAGTCTCTAAGGTTTAAGTGTAATATCAAGTATGGCAATCAGTAAACCTATTGGTTAGTCCCCAGTCATTAGCTGTCTTTGTGTATACATGATAAAAAATTAATATCAAACATGTACACTATTATTATTAGTATTAACATTTTTTTTTTCACTCGAGAAAAAGAACAAAGAAGATTTTTTCCACGATCTATTAAAACGTCGAGTTACTCAGTAGCGTTTTTGTATCCAATAGAGTAACTTCTGAAGTCCAATTACTTCATTTGTACAAGAGTCACGTATTGCAAGAATAGAGAATTACATTTTGCGGTTAGTTTTATCTTGAATTCTCGCAAATCTCAAAACAAATGCGATTTTCGGAGATGCTTTACTGTTTCTACAAAATAAAATAAAAATCATATCATCTCTTTCACAACATTTTTTTTATCATTAATTTGGGTACTGTGCACACGAAATCATCCGACTATAGCTGCAAAGAATCGACAAAGAAATTTCAAACTGTAACTCTATATCCAAGACTCTCGGAAACTCGCTTGGCCAACTTTGCTAGATTACTCGCTACTTTTTCGGTCCTCTCTCTTTCTCTCTCTTTCTCTAGGTATAATCTACGGGCTATTAAATCTCCGTACGGGCAAAAAGTTTTTCCGAATTCTATTTGTCTTTCGGAATCCCATCCCTACCGGTCCCTTCCCACGTTAACTCGTGTATGCTCCGCCGCCTCTAGCCACTTCCGGTTTCATGTCAAATCCAAAACTATATCTATACATACGCAGACGAGTCTTGCGGTTCGTTTACTTCATATAATTATACATATATACAAGTTTCAGTCTAGCTCGGAGATTTCCGACAGTCAAACCCACTAATAGGTCTAGACTCCCTTTCCCCTTTTCTCATATCAGTTAAATTCGAAAATATTCTTTGCACAAAGAGCTTTTATTCTCCATGAAAATTTGATGGGTTACCGAATTCCTAATTTTCAAAATAAGTATAACTTAATATAATTAGATGTCAGGGCGTCGCCTCAAATTACACAGTGTTGCTAAAAAAAATAAAATACTTATTCACTAAGTTCATCGAATATCGCTTGAACAATACATTTTTCGAGTGTTGTTGATAAATAATTGAAAATTCGAATGAACACTATTTTCAATTTAAATTAAATATAAAAGAAATACATAAATGAAATTGACTGTAAACTAATTTTGTGTCGACTGATAGAATTTTTATAAAAAGACATTTTTATGCAATATGTAAAAAAAAAAACCATTTTTTGGGTAAAATATGTGCATATATCTTTTCGTTCAGACGGGCTTTTTCCGTGGGTTGTGTTTTATATATAGTGGTGGAATCATGTATTTTTTGCTTCGTTCAGATACCCGATATATATATATATATATATAGAAGATGACCTTCAAACCATTAATCTTTCCTAATGTACCGAACGCCACGACCCAAACATATCACATTTCAGCCTTACTTCATACCAAGAAAATGCTACCGTCGGAAAAACGGTGCCAACAAAAAATTTCGTTCGGAAAAGTTAAGTTCAGGATTCATTATTTTTTCTCTTTCTTTTTTTTTCGTTACTCTCTTATTGCGAAACGGAAAGAAAATGATTGAACAGAGGGGACGTCGTGGCTTCGTCATGGAGTTAATGATAAATCTATAAAATTTTACAGTCCCTTACAAAAATCCTGAACGGTTTTAATCGGAATAATGTAGACATTATTGTTTTTCAACCAAGCAGCAACTTTTTGTGCCCGTTTTCTATTCAGTTTTTCTTGTGTCTTCAATTTTTTTGGCGACCACCGAAATATCGACATGTTCACTTTCTTGTATGTCTTCTCATACAAAATTTGTCGAACAGGATTGAAAATTATTTTTCCTATTCAACAGATAATTATAATTATATTCAAATGAAAAAAAAAAAAAAAAAAAAACATCTGTAGGATCCTAACAGCCCAAAAAAGTCTTGCATTTTATCCCCCGAATGTCCAGAATATGCACGGAAAACTATACATATATGAACACAATGTATACAATCCGTGGATTTTCCTTTTGTCTTGAATCAATCTCGCGGTCGCGATTCGTGGATCAAAGCCAACGCTCTTTTCTCGAAGGTTCTCCTTGTTGAAGGATCGATTTAAAGTGATAATCTTGAAGCAGGAAATAAAAAAAGAGAAACGTAAGAAACGAAGAAAGAGAACAAACGATCACCTAATCTGGGATACATATATGAGAGCAGACAGGGTTTTCACTCAAGTCCGGTCTTTTCCTTGGCTCCAAGTTCCACGTTTTCTACATTATGGGTCTCCAAAGAGATGTAAGAAGAAGACACATCTCTCTGCATGCACATACAACATATAGGGGTGTTGAAAAACAAAAAGTAGTAAACCAAAGGTGACGGGTAACGTAAATCAATATAGAGTTACATCGTTTTGTCCGTTAAGAGTGTATATATATGTGCATCCTTTTATATAAAGAACGGTATGTATAGATATTTATATACTTCGTATGTGAATGATATGTGTTATGTAGTCGTTGGGTAATATATAGGTTTATATACGCGTATATATAGACTCTATATAGACATATTTAGTTTGAAGGAGATGTGAAAGAAGAAAAGACGAACGAGTGAACGTCAGGATGAATCCTGCGGCATTCTTATAAGGGAAGCGCTCGTTTCTACCGAGGTTTTCCAGCAGAGTTACACAAACGACGGCACGAGCTATGTCGCTATGTCGGTATCTCTCTCCTTCTTCTTTTCTTTCTATCTTGACGTGTCTTGCACGCGCAACGTTTTCCTCCCTTGAGTGAAAGAGCGAAGAGGCTATTCGCGAGCTTTCTCATTGCGACGTATAAACCTTAATTCCATTCTGACGTCTCGTTCGCGCACCCATTTCACTTCTTTAAGCGATTATGTATATATATAGGTATAGGTATAGAGAGAGAAAGAGAGAGAGAGAGAGAGAGAGAGAGAGAGAGAGAGAGAGAGAGAGAGAGATGGAGAGAAAGAGATAGGACCAACATAACCATGGTGCACACTCTACCCCGCTCCACATCCTTCTTTTCCTTTCATACAAACTCGAATCGTTTGTCTTCGGAATTACACAAAAGTTTCCATCGCACTTTTTTTTCACTCTTTCTTCATTTTTTCTTGCCGTCGGTCCCCACCGACCCCTACGCCACTTATTCCTTATCTCATTCACCGTGTTTTTTACGATTTTCAGGGAAGATTGAGATCTACAAGGAAATTGGCCGGAAACGTTGGACATTAATCTCGTGGGCGAATCGCGAGTCATTGACGATTCCGCCAAACCCTAAGATTGATAGATCATGGAATTTTCATTCTACCAGAGAATCACAGTTAATCACATTCTTTCGCAAAGGAAGGGTTCCAAAAAACCCTGAATATATCAATTAAAGTATCATAAGCGCATCTTTAATTTCGTCTCTTCTACTACTGATTCACAGAATTGACCTTGCCCCCTGCACCTCCAATCCGGTATAACACGGCTGCGACATTGTATTAAATATTGATAATACGAAAAGTTGTGGCTCATAGTCTGATAAAGGCCGGTGACTTTTTGCAGCACACTTTACTGCCATATATGTAATGTGCCACTATCTCGCGATTACGATTACGGACGAGCTTGCATTGAGTGTAATCATATATACACGCAACCTTTTCAGGGCGAGAGGAGAGCTTATCTTAACCGCGAAAACTTATCCATACTATTTTGCGCGCAGAGAAAGATGATAGTAAGATGCAGTCTATATCTTTCTTTTTATCTTCTCCTGAATAAATATATGTATATGTATATTTATATATATGCACGAATACGATACGATTGATAATAAATCCCATACGCTATCAGCGAATCGTGCTAAAGGGCATTACTACATGAATATTTTCATAATTACAAATTGCTTTTGAGAATATGCACAGAGACGTCATTTATTTATTTTATCAAACCTTAAAGTGCATAGTGAACGCATCAATGGATGGAATATATCCAGTGAAATTGATAAGGTTATAAACTCAAGTCCAATATTAGTGCGGTGATCTGCATAATGAAAAGTCTTTCAATAAATTGGATAATAATATAAATTAGCGATGCTGGGTATAAAATTCAACGAATTCAGATTTCAGCAAAGTGGATGCACATCTTTTTTCAACATAATTCCCAGAC
Source organism: Rhimphoctona megacephalus (assembly GCA_963989365.1). Classification (NCBI taxonomy): domain Eukaryota; kingdom Metazoa; phylum Arthropoda; class Insecta; order Hymenoptera; family Ichneumonidae; genus Rhimphoctona; species Rhimphoctona megacephalus. The sequence goes on along the minus strand of OZ022414.1, from coordinate 33,143,121 downwards.
AACGAGGATGATTAGTAGAATATTCAGAATACGGCCAAAGAATTTGTGTTTTATCGATTTAAAATTGACGATAACTGACAAGTTGTATATTTTCTACACCGAATATACTTTTCAACGAAAGAAGTTATATTTGACGTTATTAGTCACGGGAGTACAATTTCGTAGGTCGAGAATCGTATTACGCTGCTCGTTATCGATAATACAGGTAATATAGTCATATATGTACATGGAAAAAGGACTGATACACTCGGCAGAGGTTTGGTTAGTTATCGAAGCTCTCACTATCCGAGAACAAAAGAGGAGAAATAAATAAATGTTCTCCGATTCACATTGCCGAATCGATAACTTGAACGGACAGATTTCAGATAAATTATGTCTCTGTCTTTTGCGCTCTTTCTTTATTTGCCTCCTATCCTTTTTCGCTCTATATCTTTTAATCTTTCACGAGATATAAAACAGTATGACCAAGTGTGACACACTGGCCACCAGGGAAGAATCCTTATCACTTCTCCGCCTGTTATTTCTTCCTTTCACTTCGTTTCAAAGTGCGATACTTTTCACGGGGGGTTTTTACTTCCGATCCTTAGCCAAGTAAAAAATTGCTGGGCATCCAAGGAGGGACCGGATATATACGGGATACAATAATAATATGAGGGCAAAGTGGAACACCCGTGCAAAGCGGAACACCCCTCCGAAAAAAGTGAAATTTCTTTTTTCAGTGGAAAACTGAAAAATTCGATCAATTGACTCCGCACATGCGTTGAAAAAGAAGTATTCATTGAAACGACTGATATTTCTGACACGAAAATAAAAATAATTTATTAATAAAAAAATGAAAATCCAACGAAAATTTGTATGAACAAAAATTTATTTTGCTGCAAAACGGAGATGTGAATATCTGACTAGTAAAGAATACTACTAACAGTGCTGTAAGCATGTTTGAAAATTATTAATTGTTCATTAGATTGATACAAAATGTTTTGTTTTTTATTTTCTTGCTCCTACTCGTGTTTTCTTTGGACATTGATGAAAAAAATCTGTTTAAAACTGAGCTCAATATTGCTCAATATTTACAGATGACTCTTTTGACTTTTATTGATGTTTTAATTTTTTGAATGTTTTTTAACACCCTTTTTTAACTTCCTTGCTCCCTCTCGTGCATGGTTTTTTTAGATATTGATAAAAAACAAATTCTGTTAAAAAGTAAGCTCAATAGCTCTATTTTCAGAGGTGTCTGTATCGACTGTGATATGATTATTTGATGCCATTTTTGAGACCGTTTTATTGGTATCCTCCCACAAAAGCTGTTGAAAAGTACAAAATTTTAAAGAATTTTTTTCGTATAAAAATACATGACATATTCTGTCATCTTTACAACGCCAAAAAAACACGTCACTCGAGAGACGAGGACTCGACGGATCTGAAGTAAAAATATCATGAGCAAAATTGAACCACTTGCGGATGGTTATCGTATAAAAAAAAGCAAAAACGATAAAAAATTTCTATGATTTTTAACAATGGTTTAAAAACAGAGTTGCAAAAAACCCAGATTTTTTACGGTCGTTTGTTTATGAAAAAAAATTGATGGACAAAAATCAATTATTTGAGACAGCGCTATAGCGAGACTAATGACAGGGAGAATATCGGAGAAAAAAAAATCGATTATTTCGAAAAATTTGATGGGAGGGAAATGAAATTATTATGAATAAATAAATAAATAAATAAAAAGTCAAAATAGGCATCTCCAAAATCTTCAGAATTAAGCTCATCTATTAATGAAAGTTTTATTTCAGCAATACTGGAAGAAAACAGGTTAAGTCGCACAAAAATTATTTATAATTACATTTCAACAGAATTTGTCCTTCATCAATATCTAAAGAAAATACGAGAGGAAGCAAGGAAGTTAAAAAAAATGGTGTTTTTAAATAGAAAACATTTCTAAAAAATTAAAACATCAATAAAAGTCGAAAGAGTCGCCTCTAAATATTGAGCAATTGAGCTCATTTTTTAGCAGAGATTTTTTTCATCAATATCTAACACGAGTAGGAGCAAGAGAAAAAAACATTTTGCATCAGTCTAATGAACAATTAAGAATTTTCAAATATGCTTATAGCGCTGTTATTGGCGTTCTTATGCTAGTCAGATATTCACATCTCCATTTTGGAGCAATAGAAATTTTTGTTCATACAAATTTTCGTTGAATATTCATTTTTTTATTAAAAAGTATATATTAATTTTCATGTTAGAAATATCAGTTGTTCCAAGGAATACTACTTTTTCAACGCATGTCCTCAGATGATCGAATTTTTCAGTTTTGTACTGAAAAAAGAAATTTCACTTTTTTCGGGGAGGTGTTCCGCTTTTCCCGGCCCTCTCCTATACATACTGAGAGACGAAGACGTGTTATCAATTCTTCGGGGCTAAGGTGAAAAATATATTTATGTATAATCATTAAGAATTCGGGACTCAGCAAATTATTTAACGAGCAAGTGTGAAAAATGATAAATCGCGAAAGAAAATGAAAAAAAAAAAAAAAATTTTACCGCAGCACGAATTGTCATTCCACAAAATCCTATAGTTCGAAAAATAATATTTAGACTTTAAAGAGTCAGCGTTACTAAAATTTCTTGGATGCAAACTTCAAAAAATAATATTATAATAAAATATAAAAACCCACATCATAAAAGTAAAAAAAAAATAAATGGTTTTTTCGTCCAATAAGCATACGGATGTCGTGGAATAGGCATGCGATCCTGTATAAAAGTAAATCCAGTCTCATATATAAGTACACACAAAAAGAAACAAGAGCGAAGCTAAACAAACAATTCGACATCGTAAAGTAGGAAGAGTTACGCCATTTTGTGTAGCTGTGCAAGATATGTTTGTAAAGTACATAGGTAATGGTACGCTAACGTATGTAGTAAAAAGGCACAGTGCTTTAAATATAGGAGTCTTTTTGCTTCTAAGAATAAAGGGAGAAGCACGAGTTCATCCTCACGCGTGGCCGAGTTTTTCGCGTTCCATTCGAAATATATAAACTCACATGCACATATACATCTGCAGATAGGGATATACATTTTAAGTACATACTGCAGTGGGGCCCGTACGTAAAAGTGAAGATTCTTCGTTTTTACGTATCCATGAGAGAGTTCATGTTCGTGTGTGATGAGGGGTGTAGCACAAAAACGTGCGGAATATTCGCCAAGAAAAAAATGAAAAGAATTCACGAGCTAGTGAGCGAAGAAAATAAATATATATGCATTTATAAGTTGTCTGTTGTGTTGTTTTATCAAAATATATATACCATTTTTAGGCAAGCAAAGGGGAATGTGACTAGGGAGTTTTAACGTACGAAAAATGCCAAAATTTTAAGCCGTTTTGTCGGTAAGCACGAACGACATATATTCCCGCGCATTTATAGCTATACTGTAAGGAAAAATGTGTATTTACGTTGGTAGAGACAGCGATCAAAAGGTACTGAGAAAGAGAGAAAACATGAGAGGTAGAAAGCAAGAAGAAAAGGAAAAAAAGAAGAAGAAGAAGAAGAAGGTTTGATTCCTTATTCCGGACATGGAGTTTGGAGACCGGAATAGCACGGATCAGCTCCAGATCCGCAGCATACGGAGAGACAAAAAGAGGGATAGAGAAAGTAACGAGATTCACCAGCAGCCAGAAAGACCCAGCTGCCCTGGAATTTCAAGTCGTCGTCGTGGATGCTGCCTTCGAAGCTTCTGGCGTTGCTGATAATGCTACATTACTATATAATACTATAGATATAACGGGTATACCAAATCCTTGGCAGAGAACGAGAGAGGAAAGAGATAGAAAAGTGCCGAAAAGCGTTGAGCAGAGCACGAACACTCGAAGACGGGTCTCCTGAATGATGATAAACTTACGGAGAGTGCAGATTTTTCGGAAGCTTCGACCTCTTTCGTTTCGAATCAACGACAATCCCACCAAACGAGCATGCCACAAATATAGTAAATATCATTGTCAATTAATAAAAAAAAATTTTTTTCAAGTCCCGATTCCATTCCAAATATCAATGTTATCTCGATAAGTGGAAACCAAATCACACGATTGTAAAATAATATGAACTTGTAACTACGACGTTACTAAAAATTTGTCGCATAATTTATTCGCGTGAATCATGAATTGTTCTTTCAAGAAAACAGTTTAAATCGGATTTTCGTGATTTTTAACATGTTCGAGTAAATTAGAAACAGCATTATTGGTAAATTGAAAAAAAAAAATAAAATAAAATAAAAATAAATAGCACTTTAGCATGACCTTCTGGTACGAGAACATTTTTTCAAACGAGGTTTATACCGTGTGTATGCGATTCTTCTCTCGTCCATACAATTCATTATGCACGAGCACAGGGAGAAATTCAAGAAGAGAGAGAGAGGGAGAGAACTTGTACGACTATAATGCACAATATATATATATATATATATATATATATATATATATATATATATACACACACGAATAGACGTACCGTAATCCCGTGCCGCACGTAACATTAACGCTTTCCCGGTAATGGGCGCAGTGATTCGCGGTGTAATTACTTCACCGCGAAACGACCCACCGCGGCACCAGCGACTAGTCAACAACGGTCCGCAATTTTCCCGGTTCATTCGTCCTTCACCCTTCGGGGATTAAATTCTTTTGAGATTACAAGACGTGTAGAAGAAAAGAAAGACGAGAGAAATCGAGGGAAACAGAGAGAAAGAGAAAGCAAGCGGAGAGATGAATACGAAGAATATGCCCAAAGATTTCGAAATTTATACGAGTATCTTGAAAGATGGAAAATAAACGATAGAAAAACAATGCAATGAATGAACAGGTATATATATATATATATTTTTTTTTTGTCTACTCCAATTCCTCTAACATAGCGGGTGTCTCATTTTCACGCCAATCAAATTCTGATATATAATTCTATAAGAAATCCTGTAATTCCCCTAACGATATTTAAATTCATAGAGAATGTCTTCACATTTTTATTTTAATAAAGAAAAAAATGGGTCGGAAAAGGGGGCTAACCCGCTCGGCCAGTGAATGGCCTCGGTCATTGCAAAAAATCTATACTTAGCGTTTGGTTTCTAACAGCTTTTTTTCGCACATATTTCTGGGTGCATAAATGAGGACAGGAAAAAAGAAATTTCTGATAGGAAACAAAGGGAAGAGTGTGAACCATGAGTATATTGGGGCTATCGTCCTGTTTTCCCTACAACAATCATCGTAATTGAGAAAAGATACCAAGCGATTTTAGAAAATTGATGAACTGTCCTAAAAATTGAGGTACCTTCGATTTTAAAAAATTACAAATTTCAAAAAATAGCGCAATCGTATTTATTTAAAAGTGCCTGAAAAATGTGTCTTTAAAATTTACTCAAAATTATCAAACATAAATATGAAAATGAGACACCCTGTGTATAGAAAAGACCAACGAAAATAATTGGCAAAAGCTTGTACGACAGAAAAAAAACAATCATACCTTGCCCTCACTCGTTTCGCCTCGCACATTTTCATCCCTCAAAAACGAGCGAAGGTATACTGAAAGGATGGTTAGAAATTGCGTTCCTGCGAAAAATCCCTCAATATACACATATAAACATGTACAAAAATAAGTAGTAGTAATTGCGGTTCGCCTAGACTGGTCATATGGCCGGAAAGACTTCAATGACGATGAAGCGAGAAGTATTGTTCACATACGCACGGGTATAAATACGTGAGTACTTTCTCGTGGTAACGCCAACATAGACGAATAGTCGACAAACAACGAAAAAAAGACAAAAAAATTTTTTCAAAAATTTCAAAAAAAAAATATAAAAGGAAAAACATGCGTGTGCGTCTATTTACGTCTGGTACACCACCATTGCGTTGTCTATTTTTATTTTCCGAGAATACGCAAATACAGTAAACAGACAGTCAAGAAAACAAACGGACAGGTGAAATCGGACAGAAATAACCCGAATAAATCTCGGGGGAGATGTGCAATGTGCATTTTATTGAGTTCGCTCCTATTTCTACACGCATATACATGTAAACGGTATACATAGAAAGCATAATACGAGCATGTTTTCCAGGTTCTCGCATTCGACTCCAACGTTTGAAGGTACAAAACCCGCTCAGATATATTTTCTATAATATTTTTCATATTGTTTATGTATAGAGGTTTTGAAGTAATTTCCTCTGCTCTTACTTATACCCCGGATACATTTCGATATATACATACATTAATAAATATCTATGTGGCGAGTGAATGAAGGTTCAATGAAAAGGAGCAAAGATGGTTCCACATCAGTGAAAAGGGCGAAACGCGAAGGAAGGTAAAGAAGAGGTAAATTGAGAAAGGGCTACCACCAAACGTAAGTGAAGCTTGCACGAATGTCCATTTCTTTCGCAATTTTTTTCGTTCTCACTCTCTCTCTCTCACCCTCTTCTTTCTCTTCATCTATATATATATATATATATATATATATATATATATATATATATATATCTTTACGATGGGGCTCAACAGTTTCATAAATTGAAATATATAGGTCCTGGTTCACCGCATGATGATGTTGGCGAATGATCTATATATACATATACACCCCTAAAATTGGTAGGTTTCTAGCCCTCGAGCTCTCCTGATGTATGTATTAATATATGCACACACACATAAACGCCCACGCGCACACATGTACGAATATATAAAGGGCCCTTTCGAGGGACGACATTTGTCAGGTGGGATGAATTATTCACTTCCATAAAGTTCCACCACCCTATCACGTTTTCTCAAGAACCTCTCCTTCGACTTTTCCGCCCTTTTTATAATATTCCCAGCCTTTTATTTTTTCCTTCCGCTCTTCCCCTCGCTCCATTCGATTTCTCTTTCCAAAAAAGAAATTAATCCCTTTCCCCATCATTCCTTCTATCATTGACATTCCAATGTTTTCTGTCACGCTCAATTGTTCGAGGCGTATTTTCCAGAACCTTTTATCCTCCCTGTTTCAATTATTAGTCGATTAACGCGTCTTTTGTCTTCGACGAAAATGTGAGAAAAAAGTCTTGTAAAGAAAAATAGGGAGTGAAATGAAATCATTTTCATTTCGCATCGAGCTCCGGCGAATTACGGATACTCCAATTTCGCGAAGAATTGAAGAATGCCCGCCCTATTTTCCATTATACTTATTTTTTTGTCTATTGTTTCGGAAAAGAGAAATTTTGTCTAGTTATTGAATTTCGATCTAAACAGATTTCTCTCCTATAAATCTAGGCCGATTTTTTAAATTATTTAAAAGCATGAACAACCCACGACTTCATGAATTTATTCATAAATTGGTGTTCTTTCATTTCTCTGCCATTCCTAGGGCTAATACATTTTCGACGAGCACTATCACTGTGAAAGTGACAAAATAAATTTTCGCATATCGTATGAATTTTCTCAAATATTTCAACATAAAATTATAAGCTAACGAATAAGTATGTAATTTTGTTGTGTGGGTGCCACTTCCATGCCCTCAGCGTATATAGCCTGAAGATCGAAGAGCTTGCTTGCACACTGTAATCACACATACCATACAGTATATCCACTTTAATGTGTAAACAGGTACGATATATGAGTTCGTAGTAAAATTCACGTAAACGAAACATATGTATTAACTTCGTATTGATTATCACGTTTCTAGAGATCAAAGTATCAGTATTTTGTATTCTTTTTTTAAACTCAAGTAAACAATATCCCCATATACAAAAATAATTAATATTATATCATTACCGATTCTCATATTTATCGATAACGATCAATTGGTTATAAACGATTTTAAAAGAAAAATTGTCTTTGATAACGAAAAATTGAAGTTTTGTGGACGATAAACGTTAAGTTTGGTGTACTCGTCAGTGCTCATTAGTTTCAAATAAAATTATTTACGTTCTACGAAAATCATGAATAGATCAAATAAAGTCCCGCTGTAAATAAATATGTCACATATTTCATTATATCACATTCAAAACCTACTCTCAAAGATCAAATACATAGTGGTCAATGCACTGTTTGTTTAGTTGTTCCAACAAACAAAATTAATATCATGTTTTTAGTCAGAATAATGAAAAAATTTCAAAAAGTCGCTCGAGCGACCTCCATTTTTTTTACCATGTCCCAAATTTTAGGAGAACTTCTTCTTTCATTAAGTGGTAACATCTTTCGTTGCAACACCGAAAAATCGACACATCTACACTATGTTTTTCAGTCAAAATTGAAAAAGAAAAAATTAAAAAGTTGGTTGCACCACCACTGAAATATTATTTAAAGTACTTAAATTTTGGTAGATATAATATTCTATTAAGTACTAACATTTTTTGATGCGACACCGAAAAACTGAAATTACTATTCCATAATTATTAGCCGGAAGAGGAAAAAATAATAAAAAGTCGTTTGAGCGACCTCTAAAAATGTTATTGGACAGCCCAAAATTTGGGAAAACTACTTTTCTGTTATGTACTAATAGCCCTTCTATGCAAACGAAAAAAAAAATATCGATTTTATTTGCATCACCCTAATACGAGGTCGTTGATGTGAGGTCGTTAATATATCTCGAATATATCAGGATGAAACTGTTAAATGAGACGAGAGCAAATGAACATATATAATATCGAAATGTAAATTGGATTGTGTGTTTTCTCTAATTATACGTCATAACTCATTACTTCGAAAACTTAAAGGGCATTCCTAGAGTCTCCATTCATTTGTACATCTAATTAGAAATATGCTATGGAGTTGCAAGAATCTACCTTCATGAATGTTGCAAATAATTATATATCATAATAATTAAATTATTATTCAATAATAACGTTGCATATAATTATTTATTTTTACACCGTTGGTAATATACAGAACCAACAAAATGGTAAATTCGACAGTTGGAAAATTTACCTCGAGTTGAAACAAATTTAGTCCGCTAAACACATCACAAAAAAAAGCATTTTTTATAGAATCCTCGATATAAAATTTAAGGACGAACTAGTGTGTCCTATAAATTGAGCAGTAAAACTAGTTTGGCCCAAAATCGAGTTTGGCCACAATATAATAGGTGTGCAAGTAGAAACTCGGCTCTGAAGTTGGTTGCATTAAAAAATATGCTTGAACGCATCCAATTCGCCCGCCATTTTGGATATATGTAGCTTAGTCATTGCTGTTTTTATGACATAAGTTTCAGTCATTCGCAAGCTGTCATTCCGCGTGTATCAATTTTATAAGAGATGGATGTCGATATGCAACATTTACGCCACTGCATTCTATTCTGTTTTCAAATGAAAAAAATGCTGCTCAAGCTATGAAATTGATTAAATCGACTTTGGGTGAACATTCTGTGAGTTATTCAACAGTAAAAAAGTAGTTTGCAAGATTTCGTGATGAAAATTTTACTCTTGAGGACGATTCACGTCCAGGTGCAGTAAAAAAACTTGAAGACGAAGAACTTGAAGTTTTACTGGATGAAAACCCGATAAATGGCAAAAAGCCATAGCTAGTAATGACGAATATTTCGATTATTAATCTTTGTAACAAGTATCTTTTCGATAAAGTTGAATTTGACCAAAAAAAGCCGAGTTTCTGCTTGCACAAACTCTACTTGCTATTACATGTATATATCGCAGATTCTGTACGCGTTGGACCACTGGAGTTTTTATGGGTGTAAATATATTCGATGGACGTGTCAGTGGCACGTGACACCTCATCATTGCCAGGGACTATAGCAGAGAGGAAAAGAGGAGAAGCCCTGTGTAATACACGTCAATGCGGTGTGCCGCCTGTCTGAAAATTTCTCATCAATACACCATTTTCGACTTTCTCCCCCTCAATTTTTTCCTCCTCCTTCCCTCATTCCCTCCTAATTCTCCTCTTTCACCCTCGGGAAATGCGTGAAAAAGATTCCAAATGAAATTCCACGATTGTCATTACAGATCCAACCGATCGAGACTCATTACGAGCTTAATATTCCGTCACGTCAATAAGCGACGAAAGAACTGATCGAGCACATAAGCCAATTACACCGGAGTCATCCATTTTATGACTATTTTGTATGTAAAATATGTTATATTCATTATGACTGTTATACTTTGCTACGTTCATATTCTATCACGTACAAACTAATGAATTTATGTATATTTCTAATACGTAACAAGAAAAAAAATTATCACAACTTTTTTATCATTTAATAATTTATTTCTCATATTTTGGAGTATCTTTTGTTTCATATAGTGCTATTCGATATTAGCGTTGCGTTTGGTTAATAAATTATCTTACGACATGTTTCTTTTTAAGCCTGGATTTGTAAATGACAGGTTGTCTTTCAATATTATTAGACTCCAAAATCATTAACATTCATACACAGTGCAAGCTGTATCGCGCATTCATCGTAAACCCAACCTCAACATTTTACCAACAAAAATGCAAAATCAAAATCATATTCCAGCTCGGATTGTTTTGTACACAAATAAGCCACACTTGTCACAATTTTTAAATCGAATCTACTTATGAAGATGCAAACACGTACACATTTTTTTTCTCCATTTTGAAGCCAAACAAGTCCCAAGATTTAAACATGAAACAATATAGTTGATATTATAATATTCGATGCTTTTCGTACTAACGCAAATTTTCTTGCATTAAAAATCAAATCCGAATATCCAGCATTTTTTTAAATATATTTCTAATGCGCGTAAAGTGGATGTTCCATTGAAACATTGTATTTTTTATCGCGAATATTTGAAGCTGCATCTTTCGTAAATAAAATAAAAAGTATAAATTAAAAAATCAGCCTACGATAATGCGTTGCTGTTGATCGGTGGCAGAGAAAGAGAGAGAGAGAGAGAGAGAGAGCGAGAGAGAGAGAGAGAGAGAGAGCGAGAGAGAGAGAGAGAGAGAGAGAGAGAGAGAGAGAGAGAGAGAGAGAGAGAGCGAGAGAAACATAAGATGAGAAACATAAGATTACGACCATTGGTTTGTAAGTTTCTATGTACATATAATATACAGCAACTATATATATTATGCAGTTATATGGGTTACATGGTATTCTAGTCAAGCGCAGGCCTAGCTCACATCCTCATTTAAATGAAATAAATCTTGTTACGAATAATTTTCGTGTGTCCACGATGGCACACTGGTCAAAACGGTAAAAAGAGATGTCTCTCAATATTCAACTATTTGTTTTCGTGTGTATGCCCCGGTACGAGTAAATGTATGCGTGTAGTGGTATAGTATGACGTTAAATAATTATACCATGGCCCGAAATAACATGAGCAAAGAGAGATAGAGAGAGAGAGAGAGAGAGAGAGAGAGAGAGAGAGGGAGAGAGAGAGAGAGAGAGAGAAAGGAGAGTGAATGAGAGGAAAAAGAATTGGAGGCATCCTTTATTGAGTACGCGATGTATAAAAAGCCTCACAAGTATATGTATAAACATAAATCTAAGCGTTTCATAATGTATCGTATGTTCACATACAGGCTGATTCACAAACGCCCAAAACTGATGCTCCAAAAAAGCTGTTTTGCAGTCGCTTGATGGAATTATTCACTGATCAAATGCAAGGTGCATGAATTAATTCACGAATTCAGATATTTGAAACTGGTAATGGAGTTCGCACGAAAGTTAAATAAAAATGTGTACAATAGTTTTTGGAGATCCACGTACTACTTTCATGAAAAAACAGTTGACGTTTTAAAAAGTTACACTATTGGAGAATCGAAACAGAAATTAGTAAAAAGAAAAAAAAATGTAATAAAACGAGAGAAAATCGTACCGAAAAATGCGAGGAAAATTCAGAACTTTTATCGCATCTTCGAGGAAAGGTGTACATCGCCTCAATTTTTGAAACCCCTGGTACAAGACTACGTGAGGAAAAGAGATGGATAGTGAAGCAAGACGAATGAATTTCGGCCCATTATGTACCTGACTCATCCACCATCATGAACCTCTCAGAGATCTTTTCACATTATGTATGTATAAAATCAAATATGAATACATATATTTATATATATCATAGTAAGGCGGTAATAACCGATTTTCGATTTTGACGTGCGTTAAATAATTTTTCTGTCTGTGTCACGACCTCATCTTCCAACATCGCTTGAAAGTGTAGCCCGTACACATGCGTCCAGTGACCGAAATACACGAAATATAGGCGCCGAATGACGAAGCTCGCGAGAGTTCATAGCGTATAATAAATCGTACCACGATTTTCTATAAATCAGTTCTCTGCGTATGGAACGATAATTAGGGAACTTCAACCACGACTTTCCTCTGTCGTTTCCAACCGTAACTGAAACGTGGAATTTTTTAAAAATGAAATTAATTGATGCTGAATGGAACACGACGTTAAATCATTTCCGATTCACGGTAGTAATTAGTGACAAGAAAATAATGAGACTTTTGAATACTCACATTAAACAAAATTTAAAGTCGTTACACGGAAAATATTCCAAGTTTTGTATTAAGGTATTTCTTTCGCGGAGGGCCATATTTTTTGGACGCATAAGCAGGGCCCTCCACATTTGTTCATAAATTAGGCTGCATTTTGTTTAAAAAAAATATAACCAATTATTAGTCCGAACTGTAAACATAAATCGAAAATTTCAGCTTAATTGTGTAAATTATAAACCTTTCTGATATTTTTTAGAGAGCTACAAATGCCAACAACTGCACTGTCAAAGGGAGAAGCAGAACTTATTGTATTTGGTTAAAAAAAATAGTGAAATATGAGTGAAAAATACGTATAAGGTACGCAGTAACATTGGTAAAAATGTGAGCCAATTTGTAACGGACAAAAACAAGAATAGCGTTAAAAATGTTGTAAAAACTGCTGAAGATAACATAACCTCTTGAACGTCATGGCTACGAAAAATCATCTGCTGATCACATTCTTTCAGTTCTATCGTGAATATTTTTTTCAAACGTCCGGTGACTCTCTGTTTTTATCATTGCTACGGAATCTTTAGAACTTAATTTACCATAAGACAGTTTATATCAAACATCTATCATTATTTAATATATGAATTATTAAATAGAAATGTGAGCAACAGGTCATCTCCATAAAGCGTCATGTAAATTAGACGATTTTCAAAGTTATAATTCTTTTCTAAAGGTTCGGAACCTGGCTCGATATTTTTTCAGTGGACTGGGATGTGTTTTTACTTTTATGTACAAAAAAATCTTTTAATTGTCAAATATTCGAGTTCGTGAAAGGAATACCTTAATGGAAAATACTATTAGAAATTCAATAGTTTGAGTGAGAAAGAAAAAAAAAACAATATCGTCATGGAATTTTTGATATATTAATTGTCCTTCGAAAAAGTTAATTTTATTAAAAATTTGAAAAACTTTTTATAAATCAAATCATCATACTGCGTAAATGTTTTCTTGCTATTTCAAATATCGGACTGCACACGATGTATATTTATGATTAGTTGTTTTTTTTTTCAATATCATCCCCTTGGGATTTTTTCAAGACCTGTCTCCTCGACCTGACATAACAACCATAACCTCCTCCTCCCTCCCCCCCCCCCCCCCCCCTCCTCCACCAACCCTTCGTACACTCGACTGCTTCGTATCGGAAAATCTCGGCTCTCGAATCTACCGTCTACAATCTAGGAACGTTTTTATAATTCGTGGCCAATGACGAATGAGCTAGTCGTCTGGCGCCGACAGCGGAATCGGAGGAATAACGGACTGACCCATAATAATCATGTTTGAGCGATAAAACTTACAGATTTGAGGGCGTCGTCTCGTTTCGTGAATAGGGATTTGAATATAAATATATTGGAAACCTTATTTTTTCAACAATACGTGAAAAAATGAAGACCATTTATAATGCCAAAACAGCAGTAAAAAAATTGAGTAAAAATTAAGAAAACTAAACACGAAACTATAAGTTAAGAGAAAATAATTATTAGCGACAAGATGTGGTTTAAAAATGTTGGGTTTAGCCAACATTTTCTTAGCCCCAACGCTGTCAGAATACAATGCGATTTCCTAGGCAAAAAATTATTATTATTCAACCTAATATTAAAAGGTCCTTGGGCTTAAAAACCCGATAAAACTTTATGGAGACATTTTTTAACGGTCCACGTTCGTATTTTCCAAAAAATAAATCCAGACGTTTAAAAATATTACGAAAATGAAGATTAAAAAAAAACGTCGTTACATTCCAGCGACGTAAACTTCAATGCCATACAGAATTGATACTCCGGGATAAAATATCCGTTGCATGAAACTTCCACAACAAGAAACAAGAAAAAACGCATAAAAAAACACAACAAACAAATAAACTAAAAAAAAAGAGCGGAGTTTGCCATTACACCGACAGGGGGTTAATATTCCGCAGGGATACAAGGATTCTGCGTAGCTCTTAGTATTTTTTCGCTCGCGTTCTCATTCATCGCGAGCATAGTACGTGCTTCGTCGAACTGCCCGTACGGCAAATCGTTTGCCTATATATACATATAAACGCACATACATATATACAGGAGTATTCTTGTGCTATGCAACGAAACCGGCAAAGCAAAGACCGAACGAGATATAACCTGCGGAGCGAGGACGGAAAGAAGTTGCCGGAAGATAATGAGAGAGAGAGAGAGAGAGAGAGAGAGAGAGAGAGAGAGAGAGAGAGAGAGAGAGGGAGGGAGAGAGGGAGAGAGAAAGAGTTCGACAGAAGAAGAAAGAAAAGGAAGGAAACAACTCCGGCAGGTTCCACAACACGAGGAGAGAAAAGAGAGAAAGGAGGCTCGGTTTGCCTCTTTTAGAGGTCGATTATTTTGTTTTGCCTTCGCTCATTTTGCCAGCCAGTCTGTATCGCATGTATGTATCGCGTGTATGTATATGTATATGTTCGGAGGAGGATCGAGCCCTACGAACGAGAGAAACGGTCGACGCGACTCGCGAGTTCGTTGAACGAGAGCCCCTTCGAACCCACCTTTTCTCCCGTATACTTTTTGTATTAGCGACTGCACTACTCGCGTTTTTTACCCTCTCTTTCTCTTCCCCTCATTTGTGACATTTCGTCAATAACGCCCTTCGAGAAAAAAAAATAGAAGAAGTTATACGAAATTCATTAACCGATTCTCGGTATCGAATTAGAATTCTCAGTATCGACGTCAATACGAATGAACTGCAGTCAATGAGAGTCTTTTTTTTCAATAGACTAATAATTATTGAATCATCCGTTGCTCTGAAATATTACTATCATGGGCCATCAATCTCGAATGGTCAGGCTTGAATATTAATTTGTGTTTATGATATCGGAGCTCGCATCATTGTTTAGTTTATTTCTTTTTTGTTCTTTTAGTTTTTTTTAATAGAAACTTTAAAAATAGTCTAAAATATTTCTGATTCTTTTTTGAAAATTCACACATAAATTAGAGAAAACAATCCGGTGAATGTTTGAAATAACGAACAAAAAAAAAATCGTAATAAAAATTTGTGCTGCACTTCAACAATTTAAAATTCAGAATACCATATTTGGTTTCAATGAGTTATGATTCGCGTTTTTTTGTATGTTTCGGAAGTCTA
Source organism: Rhimphoctona megacephalus (assembly GCA_963989365.1). Taxonomy (NCBI): domain Eukaryota; kingdom Metazoa; phylum Arthropoda; class Insecta; order Hymenoptera; family Ichneumonidae; genus Rhimphoctona; species Rhimphoctona megacephalus. Next base: position 33,127,564 of record OZ022414.1, on the reverse strand, counting down.
CATCCTTACAGTGCAAAGAAATTTCCTTTATTGTTTTGTACTGTTTAACATTTTACTCATTCCGCCTCCGAAAATTGGTAAAATTTTTTATCCGCTCTTCTTCAGAAATTGATGTTTTAAATATATCGTGAAACGAACTAAGAAATTGAAAAAAAAAAATGACGTAAAAGGAAACTGAAGTGCGTAACGATGCAAGGACGTAAGATTCAGCAAAATTTTAATTACTTTATTCATCCATTTATTTATTTATTCAACTATGACTACTGAAATCATAATTCGGAGCAGTCTTTATTGAACATTATGAATTCACCCTATCCGCAGAGTTAAAATATCTTATATAACTATATAGTTGTCATTGCTAAAAGTTACTCCAAAACTTCAATGGTACTTTCATGATGCAAAAGTTTTAGTTCGCGTTATTATTACTCGACATAGATATTATTTAACGTGAAAGATCATAAAGGTAGCTTTTAATTACTATTATTATTATTATTATTATTGATCACTATTGAAATGGAAATTCACAGGCAAAACAACGAATTGCATACTCGAAATGCACCGAAATATTTGATTATACGTAACCCCTAAAGTTCTTTTCGTAAATTTCAGTTACCAAAATAGTAAAAATACTTTTAGGTGTTTTATCGACTGATAGGAGTAATTAAAAAAATGTTTAATAATATAAAAAATTACGATGGCGATGAAAATTAGTTAAATTTGTGTAGGGTTTTTTATTTTGAGTGTATCACGCATGAAGTCTCGAGAAAATTTGACAGTTGCAAAATAAAGAAAAAAAAGGATTTTAATCGTATTCAAATGGTGTAACATTTGAAGCCATAAATATTTACAACTTTGACACTTATATTACAATGGATACGTTAGACCTTCAAGAATTTAGCATGGCCACGACGGACTCTCCTAGGAGACTAAACGAAACTTTCCTTCATTAAACTATTGTTAGGTTGAAAAATATAAAAAATGCTAAGAATAATCGTCCGATAACTGGCCTCACTTTTCTTTCATACTCTATTTCTCGCATCCAAAAAACTGAACTCACCAAAAGTTTCTCCGGAAGTCTCGATCTCCCGTGAAAAAAAAGTACACTCAACTCCTCAAGAGTGGCGATGATTTGAGTAAAAAATAAAAATCCAAGATGGCTGTCTCGTAGAACGGAGCACACGCGCACAAATATTAAAAAAAAAACTTAGAAAAACTGTTCAATGGTCAGTGATCACTTGGTTTTCGAACAAACACACTGTAATTTTTGTACGAACAAAACTGATTTTTTTCGTTCCAAACTTTAAGAATAATCAATTTTATTGATGGGTTAATTTAGTGTTTGTAAAAAACTTGGAATAAAAAAGAACTCGCGATAGCACGTAATAAAAAAAATGAGTCTTATTTATGGAGAAGAAAGAAAAAAGCGGATCGTCCCGATGTATTATATTATTTGAATCGCAACGTTCAAACACGTTGCATTCTATTTTGAACAGGACCGTGCGGCTCGAGGACTCGCGCTCAACTGGTCTCTCCCCGACGTGGTTGCCGCGCGCGCGGGGCTTGTTGCGGTCGCTACGATGCCCAACGAGACTGCGCGGCGCTCTCGGCGCCGCTTCGTACACACTAAATTCACGGTAAATTCGTTTCTCGTCATACAAAACGAATAAAAATATAAACAATGCAATATCACGTACAATGACAAATACCCATAATACAATTTTCACACAACTTACTAGTTAATAAAACCTTCTATTTTGATGCGTTTCAATTCATTTAACGCTCGAAACTTTCTCCGAAATTATTCAACCTAGCGTAGAAAAAATAATCCTTGATATTAGTGGTGATAAAAGAGCTGATAAAAAATTGTGATAAAACATTATTTTCGTAAAAAAAGCATGTGTGCTCCCAAACCTTGAATTTCGCGATAACACCTGAAATATCGCGAAATTTGTCATCAAGTTTCGTTCCCTTCACTATGAATTCTTGATGTTTAATCAAAGACACGAGTAACCTCGAACACGCGCATGCGCTTTGGAACGCATTCCTGTCAGTCTCGTTCAATATAAATTCAAATGATTGCGGTTTCATTTGGACGGGTTTTCCATGATTTAGTCGAATGCTTAAAAATGGAGGTTCGGACTTCGATATTAATTATGATGGAATTACGGAATCACACAATTAGATGCACTAAAGTTTTATGAAAATCTGGCTACGAATATCGACAATCGCGGACATTCAAACTTGTTTTTACATATTTTATATAATTTATTGTAATATTTTGCACATGATCGAATGAAAATAACAAAAAGTGACAAATAAATACTTTATATAATCAATATGAATTCGATTGATTAGATTATCGGTAGACGATGATCATAAAAAATATTCACTCACAGAAGTTTCCATCCCCTACTGACCATCTTCACCATTTCCCCTCGTCGTCCCATCGTCCTCGTCGTTATTTACCAGCAACTTTTTTCCCCCTCGTCATCTCTTCATCCTACAGACGTTCTTTATCATGGAAATCTTACATTAGGGTCGTCGGACAAACTCATGTGCGTATCAACATCGCGTGCTTGTACATAACGATTTGTAGATATAAAAGTGTGTATATACGTGCACCGGTAATATTTTTTTTTCTCCGTTAGGCGTCTTCATTGACGAATGCAAAACGTACAACCACGCGCATTTGCCAATGACACAAAGTGTCGCGAACAGCACGACCGTTAATCTTTTCCTTTCGAGATTTCCTTTTTTTTTATTTATTTTTTTTTTTATCATCACACCGTATCCCGTCGTGGTTATTACGTTCAAAGATCCGGCGGCTTCCGGCTTTTTTCTCAGTGTCATACTTCCGGCGAAACTGAAAAGCCATCGTTATTCACCGTGAATGATAAACGTGTCTGAGCTTAGACCATCCCATGTTCTCTTTCCTTCCGATTATACTTGAGGTGAGATATCCGAGCTCGGGCCCCGCAAAAATCTCTGGGATTAAATCGTTCTCAAGGTTAAAGCCATTCTGATTTCATTATTTTCCTCCGCTTTACGTATAAAAGTAAAGAGAAAATATATCATTGCAATATTGCGTTGAAAATACGTTTAATTACGTTACGTTGACTTTTTTGAGATAAAAGTGATACATTTCTCTCTCTCTCCCCCCCCTCTCTCCCCCTCCCCCCCTCTCTCTCCTCCTCCCCCCACCCTCTCTCTCTCTCTCTCTCTCTCTCTCTCTCTCTCATGAAGCACCTTTATGCATTGAATATTCCATTCCATACAATATAAATAGTTGATGTATTTTGTGCATGGTTTTTTATCTAAAATTCATTTAAATGATCCTAAGCACACAAAATAGAATTAAATACAAATCGTCTATAGGAAGACTAGGCGAACATATTCGGCGGTAATAAGATGGTACAGTACTTCATGACAGTGGAGGGTTCTGTCCGCTTGTCACTCTTAGGTGTCACATGCCGTCACGTCGAATAAAAGGGGTTGACAGACATCGGGCAGGCGGGTCTCAGCGGTCTCATATATTTGTATAACAACCCCTGGCTCACATCCCCCCTACTTTTCGCCCAAACTTATTATATTATACTGTATTATCGTCTTTCTACATGTATAGGGGAGGGACGGACAAAGTGGAACATCTAGGCAAAGCGGAACATCCCTCCGAAAAAAATGAAATTTCTTTTTCCAGTAGAAAATTGGAAAATTCGATCATTTGAATCAGGACATGCGTTGAAAAAGTAGTATTCATTGAAACGACTGATATTTCCAACATGAAAATAAAAATATATTTATTAATAAAGAAATGAATATTCAACGAAAATTGGTATGAACAAAAATTTGTTTTTCTGCAAAACGGAGATGTGAATATCTGAATAGCATAAGAACGCTACTAACAGTGCTGTAAGCATGTTTGAAAATGATTAATTCTTCATTAGACTGATGCAAAATGTTTTTTTTTTATTTTCTTACTCCTACTCGTATATTCTTTGGATATTAATGAAAAAAAAATATTTTATTCATTAATATCTTGAATTTTATTGATGTTTTAATTTTTTTTAATGTTTTTTTAACACCCTTTTTTAACCTTCTTGCTCCTTCTGGTCCATGGTTTTCTTTAGATATTCATGAAAAGCAAGTTCTGTTACAAAGTAAGCTTAATAGCTCTATTTTTAGAGATGTTTCGCCTGACTTTTATTTTTATTTTTTCAATCACACGATTTTTTAAATTTTTATTTTCGGGCACCTGCTAGGTTTTTCTTTATAGATACTGATCGTGTTATAATTCTGGCCAAAAATGACCTTAATTCCTCAATTTTCACAGGTGTCTGTATCGACTATGATATGATTGTTTAACCCGTCAGCAGGCGCGCTATGAGAATTTTTCTCACACTTATATTAAAACGATGATTACTCGAAAATTTCAAATGGCATAAGCATTTGAAATTTTTTCTATCTTTATCAAATTTATTTTTCTGTATGATAGAAGTGTTAAAAAAAATTTTTGAATTTTTGTTTTTGAATTTTTTTAATTATTATTTTTTGGTTTTTAGTGTTAATTATCGTTGTATTTATGGTTTTTTTTAAATAAAAATGTTTAATAGCCACAATCACTGTAGCGAAATTGTTTTCAAGTTTTTATTTATCAAATTAAGTACTTGAAGCTATACATGTGAGAAAATCTCTCATCGCGCGCCCAATGTTTAAAGTGTACGTAGCGCGCCTGCTGACGGGTTAATGCCCACAAAATTTGTTGAAAAATACAAGATGCTAAAGAATTTTTTTTATAAAAAAATACACGACATTTTCCGTCATCTTTACAACGCGAATAAAACACGTCACTCGAGAGACGAAGACTCGACGGATCTAAACTAAAAATACCATGAAAAAATTGAACCATTTGAGGATGATTATTGCAAAAAAAAGTAAAAACGAAAAAATATCGATCGTTTGTTTCTAAAAAAAATTGATGGACAAAAATCAATTATTTGGGATAACGTTATAGCGAGACTAATGACAGAGAATATCGGAGAAAAAAAAATCGATTATTTCGAAAAATTTGATGGGAGGGTACCCTCAAATGAAATTATTACGAGTAAATAAATAAATAAATAAATAAAAAGTCAAAATAGGCATCTCCAAAATCTTCAGAATTAAACTCATTTGTTAACGGGGCTTTTATGTCAGCTATATTGGAGGAAAACATCAGGTTAGATCGCACGAAAATTATTTATTATTATTTTTCAACAGAATTTTCCTTTCATCAATATCTAAAGAAAACGTGAGAGGAAACAAGGAAGTTTAAAAAAATGATGTTTTTAAATAGAAAACATTTCTAAATAATTAAAACATCAATAAAAGTCGAAAAAGTCGCTTGTAAATATTGAGCAATTGAGATCATTTTTAGCAGAGATTTTTTTCATTAATATCCAACATGGTTAGGAGCAATAATATTTAAAAAAAAACATTTTGCTTCAGTCTAATGAACAATTAATAATTTTGAAACACGCTTACAGAACTGTTAGTAGTGTTCTTATGCTAGTTAGATATTCACATCTCAGTTTTGCAGCAAAATAAATTTTTACTCACACAAATTTTCATTGAATATTATTTTTTTTTTATTATTAATTAATATATTTTTATTTTCATGTTAAAAATATCAGTCGTTCCAATGAATACTACTTTTTTTTAGCACATGTTTTGAGTCAAATGATCGAAATTTTCAATTTTCCACTGAAAAATGAAATTTCCCTTTTTTGGGGTGGTGTTCCGCTTTGCCTGGGTATTCCACTTTGTCTGGCTCATCTCTACATAAATATATATACGGATAAATATCCGTATATCAGGGCTGGAGTTGGAGAATGAAAATTGACAAAATTGAAATTTATTTACAGATTGAAATCGGAAAGTGCACCGTAAAATTCAGTTAAAAAACTGTAAATGTGTGTGTTAAAATGAGAAAAAAAATTAAGAATATATTTCTCTTCACATTTGCTGTTATAAAATTTACGTATATAAACTTTCATTTATCATTTAGTTATTACAATTGACACAATTCTAAATCGAAGAATTTCTACTTGATTCATTTTTTTTTTTCTAGATTATTTCGAAACCTGTCAACTTCTATCAACGGCATATTGGCTTTCTACTCTCTTCTGCGTACAAACGGATTAATAATAACATGGACAGATAAGAGACACGATAAAATAGCGAAAGCCAAGAGAGGTCTGGTTCATTCGGGGTGGGGCTCATGGTAATTAACCGCACGCTTGTCACTTCTATGATATTACAGCATCAGTATACCAACAGTCTTGCAACTAAATTACCACAAGTCCATAGCGTGTGACAGACCGAGAGTTTTTCACGCTCACGCTTCAGTAAACCCCAGTTTCTCGTGTTCTCCCTCTCATCTCTTCTTCTCTTCTCCTTTCTCTCGTTAATATATCAGATCAAACAAGAATGAAGTTTTAGATTAGATTCAAGCCGCGCGTGATTACTACGCGGGTGAAGAGACATCACTCTCGCACGAGTGGCTAAAGAAAAGAGAGAGAGAGAGAGAGAGAGAGAGAAGCACGAGCCTAATCTCGCAGCAGGCACTGCGTAGAGGGAGACTTTTTAATGCATTCGGCGTTAAGAACTCGAGTTAAACTCTTTAAACGAGTTACCGGAAGTTGCCTTCAATGGTGGACCCTTCCTCGAACTTTAGGATGACGGAGGGAGAGAGAGAAAGGAACGAGACAAAGATAGAGAGTGAGCAAAACATGTAGAGACGTTATATACATATTCGACGCAAAAGACCGCCTCTTTATCGGTTAATCACACTTCCTCCATCATTACTAAGTGTCCATATCATCCCTACGGAGAAAGCAGTCACGAGCATAGTCTTGTCGCCTCGAAAAAAGAAGTATAAAGGAAGTCATTTTACCATGGCCATTCATGTGTTTCAATGTGAAGACGAAAGAAAAAGAACAGCTAGAAGTTTTGGTCCATTTTCATGTTGTCAAATTCTTGCGATAATTCGCGATCGAACAAGTCAAATACAATCGAGTAAAAGAGTCTTGTAGCGATCTTGTCTTTGACAGGTATATCTATACAATGACGACGACTTGAAGTTCAAAAGTGAGGGGAAATCGCCCAATCTCGAGTATAGATATATACTCGGCCTGTCTTGCCTTGGACGTTCAACACTATCTTTTTAATACTTGGCGTCAAGACGCTGCCGCGTCTCTTGATATAAATGTACTTGTCTCGAGTAGCTACCGCGACTCTTAATATAAATTGTGAAATGAAGTTAAATATGAATACCAAATTGTATTTTTACATCGTCATGAAAAAAGGTTTTACTCTCGCAAACAAAAAAAAAATCAAACTCGACTAGCTTCGAACTTTATAATCTCAGACGTTAAATAATAACAAAGTGCCACTTTTCTCCACATAAGAAAAAACCGTAATCGGAAAATGGGATTCATACCAGCGACATTCTTTTCGCCTCTGTAGAATTTTCTATACAAATATTATTCCTTATTATCAACTATTTTCGCTACGAGATCGTCAGCATGAAAATGCCAAGAAATAAAGAAAAAAAGTAGCTTAAATCACATCATGCTGAGAGGAAAAATCGCGGAAGGTTTTTTCGATAACTTGAAATATTTGTCATTGTGTTGTGCTCTCCACTCGATCGCTATATTCAACGTCTCTGTTTGCACCGACGTTATTTCCTTCCTGTGCATATATACACTCTACGCATATACATAATATCTGAGAAATCTCCATACATATTTATATATATACATGTCTGAGAAATATAGCGCGGATAATCCTCCACTTAAGGATCTACGCGGTGTACGAGTATTTGAAGAGGATAGGACGGGGTCGCCGCCCCGAGGCTTTTCTGTATAGACACATATATATACACATGTACTTGTTCCCCATATTCTATGTATCCGATGGCACTTTATATATATATATATATATATATATATATATATATATATATATACACACGGAATAATAGAGTTGAGAGTTTCCGTATTATGTAGTAACCCCTCGAATTGTAAGGCGAAGGGAAATCCAAATAACGTACATGAAAGTTCCTCTGTAACGTGATTGAGTACGTTTGAATGTTTTCAATTTCTCTACAAAATTGGGTACGAAGTATAGAGAAAATATGTGCAGCACACATAGTGATGAGAGTATATTTGAATATGTATAATATTGTATATGTACCCATCATCCATAATATATGCATTTTTATAATTATCGATGTTAATTTATTAATGTAAGAATAATATATATGTTTGATCTGCCTTCGTCCCTCGTTCCCAGTGGAACACAGTACCTTAAGTCCACTCATTGATATATTCTTCGTACGCATATATATGCACATATGTGTGTATATAGTTGTAATAAAAATGATATTCAACGAGCTCCACACATCGTTTACTGGGAATCCATGAATCTTATAACGCCTCTGCCAATCGACGAAAGCTTATGAATATTTAATTAAAAAGATGTCTATATAATTCTCTTTTCGAACAGGATTTCAAGATATTATTTTTATTATTCATGCTCCTGCAGCCGCACGTACGCGTGTGTATTTGTGTGTTTGCGTGCGTGTATTAATATTTCTTGAGCGAATGATTAAAAAATACTGCGAGTTTCGACTCATATTTATGTGACATACAGGAAAATAATGGATATTAGAGAAAATAATATTACTTTGAGAGACAAATTTTATCGCGAATGTAATTCACTACGAAATGATGAAAAATTAAATCCAGCGATGAATCACTGAATAATTAGGCATCGTTTTTAAAGGTATGATATTCGTGATTTAAAAATATAAAATTTTATCATTTATATGAGAAAGAAAAGTTACCTCTGCGTACGTGATATTGACATGAAATTGCAAAAAAAATTCGATGATAACCACATTCAAATTTCGTTCGAAAAATTCAATTCTCACGATCGATCAATTTGACCCAGATTTCACTAACCATTTTTCTCGATGTGCAAAAAAGCTATAAAAAAAAATAACAAATTGACCTCTGCAAAAATACGTTCCGTTGTAATTAACTGGTATACGTCGATAGTTCAATAGTTACTTTATTATTCTTTCGTTATCGGGTTTGCAGAGCGTTGTGTTCTCCAATAATCGCTTCATCAACAAAGGGCCATTTTTTTGTTCCTTCGATTGTTACACGATTTACAATCATTCGCGGATTATTCTTGTAGTCCACATGGTACGTTTGTATGCAACGGGTGAGTGAGAGGGTCGATTGCATGCATAAATTCATTTTAGTACAACTTTCTACACACCCACATGGAGACTGTAGAAGCTCTTCATCCTGCATACAGGGCTATTCAAAAACAAAGAATACAAATAGAAGCTTGTACTTTTCCAAAACATTAAAAAAAGAAAGTCACGTGTTATTTGGTTAAAAATAACTGAAATATGGTCAGATCAGCCTTTGAATAAATCCCATATACGCATATATATATATTTTCATAAAGTTAGAATTTTTCACTGCCACGAATATTTTGATTTGACGTAAAAAACTTTGCGAAATCGTCGCGAGAATATTTTAATTTCTGTACTGCGCACGATTCGAGTCGCGTCTATATACAGAACACGAAACCAGCTCGATGGACCGAAGGATCCGCGGACGTGGACAAGATCTTCGGTATGAGTTCTTCCAACAAAACTGCTCGTCGTCGATTGGCCCTTCAACCTCTTTTTTCTTGTCGCTCATCCGTTTGGCCATACAATCACATATAATCGTACATCACAAATACGTCCACACACATGCATGCATGTATTTGGTGTTGCTGAATGTTGTTGGGCATAAATCTCTTCCATTCGATCGTTTCGCACGCACTGATCCGCTCTCGAGTCTGCTCGTCACGAAGAGTCGAAGCTTTGCTCTGTCGAATCGGCCTCTTCTCGTTTTAAATTCTATATAACCATGAATACAATATATATATATATATATATATATATATATATATATATTTAGACTTATTTATGAACAGTGTGTGTAACTCTCAGTGCGTCGCTCATGTAGAATGAAAAGAATGGAAGAACAAAAAAGAGAAAAGAAACAGGGAACGTATGTGTCTGTGGGGGGTGGAGAAAAAAGAAACTCGGTCGAATCGAGATCCATTCATGACCAGGAACGTGACCGAGGCAAGGTTGACACTATTACTGTGACTGCTATGTCCGATATGACGTTGTTATACGTATGATGGACGGAAAACGGTCATCGGTTTGTACTGTACACATATGGAGTATATTTTCATATATTATGTGGTCCTACGAAAAGGCGTAGTTTTTCAACGTTGTGTATAACTAGTAAATTGTGCAACTTTAGCCATTTCATTTTCAGGAATATTCACTCTTATTTGTCTACACCATTTTTATAAATGGCATTCACCGGGACGCTGAGACCGCAGGAACTCGTCATTAGAAGATAATGGAATTAATGATTGTTATTGACAGGAAGAAATAAATATGAAGTAAAAAAAAAATTGTTGAAATTATAGTACTACGATATCCCAAAATAATCATCTTTGTTTCCATTATTTTCTGGCCACTACCAAGATACATTTGCATTAACGATTTTGAAAAATTTTGAAATAGTTTCTATTTGCATCAATCCTCTTTCTATTGATTCTTTTCCTTTCCGCGTAACAATTGAATCTAGAATTTGAGATATTATTCGAATTTGACACAGTGAAACATGTTCACAGCAAAACAATTATTTTGAAATATTGGCTTAGTAAAACTTATATGGTCGTCGAATTTCACTGAGTGATTTGCACAAGGAAAAATTATATCGTGTTACGATAGCGTTTATCCTAAAAATACAAACACTCTTTACAGTCTCGACAACGCATACACACACACACACGCACACATGTGTGTACTCGAATATACTTGACAGACTCGCGGAGTAACTGCAGGAGCCGTGGAGCCGGAGCACACAGAGGGAGACACGATAAATCGGCATTAAATTGGAATTACGAACGTATTAAACGGGTATATGTACGATTGAACACGGCTATGGGGACTCAGAAGACATAGAGAACGTGTCTATGCACCCTGGACAGGGCTTAAAATCGTCTTCTCTTGCCTCGAACGAGTTTCTCTCGGTACGACATTTGTGGATGACGATTCGTGGCCAATTATAATAAATTACTCGTGTATGCAAAATATATTCCATTCCACTGATTACTGATTATTCAATTTTTTTATATTTGTTATATAATTGTTTACATGAAGGAGAGGTGACCTTACAATTATCCCCAAACTATAGGGGAAAGGATAGGGGGCCGATAGGTAGCCACAGCCATTGCAAAAATTCACTCTTCCCCGTTTGTTTGCTATCAGTATTTTTTCCCTGCACTCATTTATGTTCCACATACGCAATAACAAATGTGCAAAAAAACTGTTAGTACAAGTTTTTTTGCTGTGAACTGGGCTACTCACTGGACGGGTCTACCCCCCTTTCCCATACACTGCATTTTCGGATATGATTGATTTTCGCCAATGAATATTTTCAATTATCTAATATTACTTTTATTATTCCGTAAATTTTTTAAATACAATCCTAATGGTTGAGTGGCATTTTACTTAATTATTAATCATCAGATATTATCTGATGTGCTCTGTCTGATAATTTAAATACGTTAACCTACTTTCTATAAATACAAAATTTCAATAATAATGGAAAATTAGAATGACGTTCCGAGGGATGCAAAAATAATTATCTGAAAAATGGCATAACGGGTTTATCTTATTTCTGAATTAACCATCGCAATGACAGCGGTGATTAGCATTGCATACAGTGATACTCCAGCTGTGAAACAAACCAGAGTTACGTGTATATATGAAAAAAAAACGAAGAAATGTAACGCACGTGTCAATACGCGTGACCCCGTTTTCCAGCATGCAAATGCAACTGCTCGAACCAAGGATACTATGGCATTCATATTGTGCGTTCAATCCTTTTCAAGACTCGCTGTCCTCGTCTGATTTCACGCTTTTTTTTTATTTATATTTTACGTTGCTCCTCTTTTCCCCCTCTCAGGATTTTTACTCGCAACGAGTCCATCCCCATACATAAGCAAACACATGCATACTTATATCGATGTACACATAAATATATGCAGGTATATGTACGTAATACTAAACCGACATTCATAGCTTACAATGAAAGAACGTGTGCCCATCATTCCCTATGTCCAGTTTAGTCCGGACTAACCATTCTTCGTATAGAAAAGGCACCGGATAAACCAGGGAATAGCTCTCAGGGGTGCCAAAAAGAGTCCAGTCGCAAAAATATATTCAAGCTCGTGTTCAGTATACGAATTATAGATTTTTTTTGTTTTTTTTCAACATTGAGCTCGCTTCGAATATATAAATGCATTCGTTCGTCTATCGCTTATGGTAATTTTTTTCCCAGAGATTTTAAATCAACTCCCCCGAGCATGTACATGTGTCAGCTGCATAATTAAAACACCGGAGCAAAGCGCCGATAACGTTTTTGATTTTTGCATCCCCGTTCAATCGCCCATATGTTTCTCATATGTCCACGCTCCCGCGGCTTTACCCTGTCATTTGACGTCCAGTGGAATCCCTTCTCACGTTTGCGTTTCTCTCTAGTATCTATTTATTCATATACGCATAACGCATGGACCGCATGTATAAATATGATTTATCAAAACTCCAACTCGATCTGGTAGAGTATATATCGGTACTATGAGCCAGCTTATGATGCTTCTGATTCATCGATCCTATTAATTATTCGGTCGTATCGTTTTAACGTACGAGGACCAATGTTTTGCGTCATCATTATACGTCGTTGTTGACAAATGCCTGCCGATGCATTGATGAATTTTCATACGCGGTTTAAACACTCGGGTCCAAAACCTAGAGCGAAAAACATCTGAATTTCTAGAAATTCTATTTGCGGCCGAAAAAAGTTAATATCAGTTTAATTATGAGTACAAAAGGACTAATTTTTCTCAAATGTTGTAACGGAAATATTTATGTAGTAATCTAGTACTTTTACGATGAATAAGATGTATTGCTTTCAAAACTTCTGTTTTTTAAATAAAATAATTGCATTTCTTTTTTTGTAGGAGTGTTTCCGGATATAAATTTGTGCAGTCGGCGTTAAGATTACCATGGTGTACAGTCACCGTGCCGTCATCGTGACGCGAACTGTCTTTCAGGGTTTAGTACTAATTCTAAGTTAGATTTTTTCGAGTAATTACTACGCTGAGAAATTGCTCGAAATTTTTCTTCATTTGTGTGGTGCAGATCATTAGTGCCTAAAGAGACGCGAGGTCATTGCTGAAACGGGTTTTTAGAAGGACGTATAGGTGTCGCGACTAGATATCGTTGTTGAATTGTATATGCAAATGGCGCTTAGCCACGTATCGATCTTGGTTTTAATCGATCGCTATCTCGTAATCACGTATTGTCTAGGCAAAACCGAGGGGTGGTTAACGCCACACGTCGAATGAGGCAATGGATTTTCGCTTATATCACAGGACACGGATTTTCGTGAATTCTTTTGGAATGGGTATGAATCAGGTTTCGACTATTCGCTGCGGTCGATTTGCTACAGGCTCAGCTCAAATCGTATTTATATCATTCAATGAACAAAAAATCGAAATCGAATGATAGAAAAAAATGCACCATTGGTATTCGCTGGGTGCACGTACATATACTTCTTAAAAAATAAGTGTGTATTGTGTATACGTTAAGCCTCCAAAAATGTGGAGCCTGCTTTTAGGTGGCGCTGACAGTGTGCATGAATACGTAACACACTGATAATTAAATAGTATTCGTAAATTTGCGCACATAGCGAATAGCGAGATTGAGCCGAGTCAAACAAAATTTTACTAGAAACAAATGAAAACTCCCTCAAAAAAAAAGACGATATCTGAAAAATATCTTCAATATGAAAAGAAAATGTGATAATAAAACCTAAACCTATTATAAAAGGTAGTAGAACAACTCTATTCTTTATTTCTCTATTCTTAAATAGATATATGCTAAATTATCTCGATTCCAAAACATCTCTATGCTTGAATTTATCTATTCGTAATTATGCCTTATTCCAAACATCTCTATTCTTATATATTTCTATTCGTAAATATGGTCTAAGACAACTCTGTTCCAAGACATCTCTATGCTCGTTAAAAATTATAATATTGTAGAGCTTGATTGTCAATTATTTTTGACAAGCATAGAGATGCCTTGGAATAGAGTTATCTTCGACCATATTTACGAATAGAGATATTTAAGAACAGAGATATCTAGGATAAAACATATTTACGCATAGAGATATTTAAGCATAGAAATGTCTTGGAATAGAGATAATTTGGCATAGAGATATTTAAGAATAGAGTTTTTTTACGAATAGCGTTTAATTAACGACGGAGTTATTCAGAATAGAAATATTGAACAATATAAATGTCTCGGAATAGAGATTTTCACCATAGAGTTATTTAAGAATAGAGAAATAAAGAATAGAGTTGTCCTACCGCCAACCTAAAATTATTAAATAAAATAATAAACTGAATTTTTATAAAAGACGATGTTCTCCGATTGAAATGCAATTCAACAATAAAATATGTTTCAAATAATTTCGGGAGTAGTGGCTAATAAATGTTCTATTGGAATTTGAAAATAAACTTATAATTTTAACATCACTTATAACTAACTCTTTTTTACAGGTCATTCGTTCACCTTCACTGTTATATGAACAAAATTGTTTCTATAACATTCTGAACGTTGGGCTAATTTAGTCTAAACTAAGTCAGTGCCATTGAACTCTCGTGCCAATCCATCAACCAATGTAGGAAATATTTAACGTATATACTGCACTGCATGCTAGTTAATTGAGTGCTAAATTTTCCCAATTGTTTTATGCCAAGCTTAATGCACTAATTGAACGTAGTGTTAGTGGATTTATGTCACAGCATGTCTTATTAACGCAGAAAAATATTAAAAACGATAGATTTGCGAAACCATCAACTGATAAATGCAAATTTCCATGATGGCACATTTTCACCGGAATTCGTCAAAGAATAATCCATAATTATTAACCGATTATAATGCACCACGTCTTATTGTTCCTCAACAGATCCTTTACGAATTCACCATGTAGATTTCTTCTAAGCTTAATCGTTCCACTGTTGCAACCAATTGTTTATTTAACGAAAAAAATCTTTCATGAAAAATTACTACAATTTCCAAACAAATAAACTTCGAAAAAATCTACATGGTGAATACGTAGAGAATCTCTTGAGGAACAAAATAAGACGTGGTGCATTAAAATCGGTTAAAAAATACAAATTATTCTTTGAAAAGTCCCAATGAAAATATGTCATAATGGAAATTTGCCACTATCAGTTGATGGCTTTGCAAATGTATCGTTATTAATATTTTTCTAGGTGAATTAGACATGTCATCTTACAAATTCACCTTCACAATTTTAGCCCTCATTTGACTAAGCATGCATTACAGTATTTACCTTAATAGTAGGAAAAACTGTCGAACTGCTAGCTGAGTTGGAGTTTCGCTGATTCACTCAACCAATTTCTCTTTTTCATTTTTTATACCTTTAATCAGTTTATGGGCATTATAATGACAAAAGATATGGATGGAATTCGTAGTCGAAAATAGACAGTTCGATAACAAATTTGTTCCACATTATTGATATACAGGGTGTCCAACAGGAACGTGTGAAAACTAAACGAATCCTCCTTCCCTCTCTGACATTTTAAGGAACCCTACGTTTCAGAAACGTATACCTGAGACTTGTCAGTTTTATTATAGCTGCGGTAGAAAGCGGACAACCTTCTTGAAAATTAGTGAGTTAACTATTAAAGAAAGAGTTTTTCTCATTGAATATAATTGTACAAGAGGGAAAATTTGTAGTGAAGCGTTTATATAGAGGCTTTTGCACGAATTATGGGAGTAAAAGAGTCGGAAGCGAAACTACTCATAGAAAGTAGGAATCGAATATTTTTTTATGTCAACGTTTATGAGGAATCAGATCTATAACATTATTTTTCAAAATTTCTGACATTGTAACGATTTTTTTCTTCTTGCAGAGCTATTGATAATTTTAAAGAGTACGGAACATTATAGAACCGTAGAAAAGATTTGCCAGGCCGTTCCACTCTGGTAACAACAGAGGAAACGATTGATAAAGTTAAAGACTATTTTGAAAAAATCCTCGTTCTCCAATACCGGACAGAGCTATAAAGAGATGTTGGAGATACAATATACTTTCCCTATGCAAAGAAAAAACATCTCATTACAAATTATTATTTCATGCAAGACGGAGCAGCACCTCATCGAATACAAGAAGTCTTTGATACCATCAATAAAGTTTATGGTGATCGAGTTATCGGTCTTTGGATATCCTTGATTTATTAAGGAAACAAGGGTGCAATGTTATGAAAACAACCCAAAAATTGTAGATGATTTGATTAAAGAAATAAAAAATACTGTTAATGGCATTTCTAATTAAACTATAGAACACGTTTTTAATAGTTTTATAAAGCGATTACAGTACTGTGGTAATTCAAATGGCTCACATTTTGTACTTGCTTTTTTGTACTTGCTTTAACATATAATTTGTTTTATGTATACATCATTTTTTGTAATAAATTGACATAAAATAATAATGACAACTCTCTTCTATAAAAAAAAAAAACTCCATTGATTCGATTCCTTTATTTATTGCAAAATACCAATTTATGAGTTTTAACACCTTCCCATTGGATACCCTGTATATAGATATAATTATTAATTTTTTTTATCGGACAATAGGAAACAATAACAATAATGTAGGAAACAATAATAATAATAATAATAATGTAATAGGAAATAATTTTTCCGAGCTTCTGATGGTGCTAATCAATTGAAACACAGTAAAAATATAGTCGTCTGTATCGGCCGGGTTTTCCACGGTTTCCCTTAGCCCTCGCGCAAATGCGGTACAGTAGTATATTAGTAAAGAGTGGCTGTGGGCAACACTTTGGGGGATCTCTCAAGAACATGGAAATTAGGAAATTGGAAATTGGAAATTAGTGAAGTGGAGAAAAAGTGGGGTTAAAGTAATGGTATGGGCTAGTCAAAACCCTCAAGGTTGTACGTAACAATAAAAAAATATATAAATAATTATATATTGTCTGATGAAATAAATCAAGAAGATGTACATCTACAGAAATAAATAAAGTGGAGCGTATTTTTTACCCAACTGTGCAAATTTGACCATCAATCCCTTCCAGATCGCTTGTCATTATAATGGCCGTAAACTGAATCGAGGATTAGAAGAGAAAATAAATATAGGTCGAGTGGATAAGCAGAAAAACTGAAATTCCGTCCGAAGTTCGACAGTTTTTCCAATGATTAAACATTTCCTATATTGATTGATGGGTGTCATGAGAGTTCAATGAGACTGAAACATTTGGATAATTATTCTAGGATTAATTAACCCCGAAGTTCACAATGTTAGATAGAAACATCTTTTATTGTTTATTAAACATTTTTATAGGTTTTATTTTCAAATTGAAACGAATGGTCTACGCTATTAACGTAATATATTTTCACCAGTTGTCACAACTTTGCAATTTTCCATAGTTGGCACTACGGAAATGCTGTACCCAAGCACTTCTCAACCGTTTATATCTCAGAGCCAATCTCATCGATTTTAATTTTTTTGTTTAGCTATACGTTCAGAATTATGGAAAAACGATAAGCGTAGTTTAAACGTACAGAATTCATTCGCGCAAAAGATATTGTTGAAAACATTGATGTATCGTACGGTCGTAGTGGTGGTTTGACGGTCCCTTCCGAAAAACATTTTTCTTTTGAAATCAATAAATCTTGCGTATCTTTAATATCCTTTTTTATGTTAAGGCGTAGTTCTAGCTAGTCAAAATAAATTAAAAATTTTTTGAATACTGTAACTTCAACGTTGAGTAACAAATAATGTAAATTGATACGTTTTTAAGTCGATAAATAATGATAGTCATCGAAAAGTACCAAACTACTATTTAAATTAATAAATAATCAATAAGTTTATTAATATTTCATTTAAGGGGAGCAATACCTTTATAACCTTCAAAAATATAAAAATTTTCTTGTTCCATAAAATATTTATAATACATGTCAAGAATATGACTACAATTTTTTAACCGAAATTTGAAATACTTCTGACGTTATAAGGCCCGTAAACGACTATATTTTAATTTGTACAGAACTGTATTTTAAAAATTGGCGTAACCGATATCTCCAGAACTATCTGATCGATCTCATTCAAATTCTGCTCACATCTGAATAATAATGTCCCATCCTAAATGAACCTAAGAGTTTGCAAAAATCGATGTAAAAAAGTATTTTTTATTGCAACATAATGTTATTTTTTTTTCAATCAAATTTTTTTTTCAAGTCGTCTCGTTTATGGAATAATCAATTCTGTTTTCACTTTTTGAGGTTCTTTGACAATGTATGAATGTTAGCAATTATTAAAAAAATTAGTTGGTTTCGGTCAATACAACAAAGGCTAGAAGTTACGCCATTTTTGAACTCACGTCATGACGTTCTGAGAAAACAGTATCATCGTTTCACCATTATGTAAAAAATGGTAAAACAAAAAATATGTCGTAGTAGGCAAGACTCATAATCATTCATACTCAAAAATTCAAAAACATTAAATGGACCGTTTGCTTTTTAAAAAAATCATAAAAATTTACTTATTTTAACCAGTCTAAAGGTATTACCGTCCTTAATTTATCTTTTAATTATTTTAAATGATTATTATTATTAGTTAAATTTCGGGTATTGTACACCGGTGTGTTCACGCCTCTCGTCTCGTCAGTCTACAGCTGACCGAAGCGACTGCGGCGGGAAGGTGTAGTAAGAATGCCTCTCCCTTCCGGGTTTCGGATCTACGAATTATCGCCTTTCGAAAATTTGGTCATACCCGTAGTGACAATTGAGGGTTAAGGATTATTTTTAATAGAACTGCACACTGAGAGAAAAGACCATGGTATATTCCCACAAACTAACATAGTAAAATGTGTTATAGTAAAATTAACTATAATGTATTGACAGAAATATCATATTATAGTTAACTTAACTATAATTGAAATGTTCATTTGAACATACGATCTGAATGGTATATATAACAATATCTTAGATAAAAAGTACTATTAGTCGTGGTAAAAAGTTTAACAATACAAAATATGGTAAATACAAAACTACGAACATGTTGCCATATAGACAAAAATATGATCAACAGTAGCATATTTTTATTCCGATCGGACCATCGCAATTTTAATCCCCATTACACTATTTACATAGTAATTATTAATTTCCGGTGAGTAAATCTCACTAAAATACTTTACGACAGTAACTATTAACGAAACATTACAACCAATTTTATTTTTTAGCTAGAATAGCTATTTTTTACAGTTACAGTAACCATCTTAGTTGCTAATGGCCAGTAACCATGCTAGTTACAGTAACAGTATGGCCCTGATAAGCATGTACCATTTTCTTTCATTAATTTACAAAATATCAGCTTAGCAGGTTGGATCAGTGCCAAACTCACAATACAATGATCTTGAATTCGATTTCACCCAACGGACTTAATTTTTTTTTTTATAATTGCTTGCATTCATGAATCCATTTCTCCTTCTAAATAGACATGTAGCAAAATAATTTTTGTAATAATATCTAGAATTAATTATCCACGTGTCTATCTAAAAAAAGAAAAAAAAATATTTATGCATGCGAAATTAATAAAAAGAAAAGTCCGCTCGGCGGGATTGAATTCAAAAACATTGAATTGCTACTCCATGACAGCACTTGATCCAGCCTGCTAAGTAGATATTTCATCAACTATCGAAAGAAAATGGTACATGCATATCAGGGCCGTATGGTTGTTGTAACTTGAATGGTTACTGGCCACTACCAACTACTATAGTTACTATAACTGGTATAGCTATTGGCCACTAGCAACCAGGATGGTCGCTGTAACTGTAAAAAAAGTCATTCTTGCTAGTAATTCGATGACTTCGTCACTGAATTTTCGGAACTTTGGATTTTTTGTATTGATAACTCAAGTTATTATGGTTCCACCAACGAATGAAAATTCTGACTCTAGATTAGGATTCAGTGATCTTGAGAACGATGAGATACACGTTTCTACTGCAATCCACTTTTTTCAATCAGAGTGCACTAACATACAGCTTATAGATGAAATTTAATTTCAAAGAACCCCGTAATAGTCGATAGTTTAGTGGTTAGAGTCCCGAGTTAGGTAGGTAGGCATTAGGTAGGAAATCCGTAGGGAGGCAGTTCGATCCCGACCCACAGAACAAATCTGTAAATATATATAATGTGAATATAAACGTTTTTCTTTTTTATCGCAAATCGCGTCTGGTCTTTTGGAATGATTGGACTTTGAAAACCGATGTAATTTTGCTTTAATAAAGTAAGGGGAAATTAAATTAATTAAATTAAAACAATTTCGGCATAGGATGATTCCCGTCCCTATATGGTTTCTTGTATTTCACTATATCGACATTGGCATACATAACATCAGGAAAGTTATTAATGGTATCTTGTATAGTACGTCTGACTATACCTATAATTGGGTGATTTGTCTTTGATAGTGAAAAGATCTACATATTTTGTGCTACATACTAGTATCCACTAGTAGCAGATACTTAACTTTATATGTAAAAATGTCATTGTTGCAATTAACATGTGCTCTTAATATATTCGGTTATTGAAATATAGTAAATAAAACTATATTTTGGTGTATTACAGTAACTATAAAATATTTCTGTCACCTCAGGGAAACATACTGCATAGTTGAAATATAGTCAGAAATACCATATTTTTTTCTCAGTGCATTTTGACTGTCTTTATAGATTACCACTGATTAACAACGTTGCCAAAATAATTTTACACAGTAATCATCCAATGAAAAAGAAAGAAAGAGGAAAATGCTACATAAAAGAAATAATTAATTTATCGATGAATTCATTTTTTATGACTTCATTCCCCATGCTTCTAATCGCATGATTTCAAATTTACAGACCGTCGGTAAGAAACTTAAACTAAATTCTACTACAGAATCTTTGTTATCGATTGACAAGAGTTCTATGGAGCTAGCGATCAACGGTATAAACAATGCGTAAGCTTAAGGTACAATCAATCGGTAAGCCTACCAACAGAGGAGCTGTAAATAATTTCCCACTTATCAGCGATAGAACTCGTTGAATTTTCTACGGTCGATAAAGTAAATTTTCCGTTTCATTTTAACTGCTGTCGCGTCGTGTACTTGCTGGGAATTTAAAAAACATATAATTCCCAAGAATATTTCATACAAATATTTTTTTTTTATTGGGTCCTCGTGTTTGTACAAATATCTGATTATAACGAAGACAATTGAAAACGTTATTTACAAAGATTCTAATACCTATTCACATGCGTATCAATTCAATGACCAATAAATGAGTTATTACGACATTCTTTTTTATATTCCATAATGAGTGATTGTTGTTGCTTTAGTTATTTAAAATTTTGACAATCGATAGGTGCCTGCCTATAAGTAGCACTTGGGTTCAGACTTCAGCGTTTGAGTGGTAATCAGAAATGCAATTTTCTTTTTCTTCTCGACACATCATTCAAATTAACGATAAGTAACTTCACCTATCCCTTTTTTTAATTTCAGCACAGCCTATAAATGATTTCGTTATCGATGTACTTTACGATCAGTAACGAGAAGTTATTTTTTTTTTTTTTTTTTTTTTCAAATTATCTGGTGCCTGATTTTGCATTCAATTTCGAGATGAATTCCATTGCTTGATTATCACCTTTTCGATGTTCCAGGGCCCTGATGACATCGGTGTCTAGAAAATTAAATTGTGAAAAAATTGTATGACGAAACAAATGAAATTTAGAGTGTAAACAGTTTTTTGATATACCTCTGTCGGCTGGGCGAGAAAGTTTCAGATGTATCTGTTCAAGAGATTCGATCCCACTCTCATGACCAGTACTAGGAATTTCGTTGAATTGTATAAAAGCCTCCGCCATGAATCTCGTCCTCAAGAAATCTTTATCCTTAATTTCAAAGACCAAAATAGCGTCCTCCAAGTTTCTCTGTTCAGTCGTTAGAGGTCTGGAATCCAATAATAACAATTTTGTTATCCAATTGAATCCAATAATAACAATTTTGTTTGTCTCTCAAATATACACTGTTAAAAAATATATGAAATTTACAATACTTTTACAATACAACGGTAAATGAAATTTACAAACCGGGTGTATGAAATGAAAATTATTACACTCGTATGCCAAAATTAAAATATGAACATAAATTTTGGTTACTGATGTGGAATTTAAGATACATAACATTGAATATTCATATGAAATCTGAAAATTTTGTGGACATGCATTGAAATAAATCATATGTTTGATTGATAATTAATACAAATGTATATGAATTCATCTACTATCAACAATATATTAAAATTACAGTATGATCTTCACTTTTCTTGACAGTTGACTGAAAAATAAGATACACATGAATGTTAATAATACGATACATGTTATTTCCCATCATAACTATATCTCTTAAAAATACGGTATAAAAATGGGAATGAAAATTAATATACCCTGCAGTATAAAAAAAAATCCGTGTATTAAAATTCATTTACCTATGTATTAATTATAAGAATCTCAATATTAAAATTAATACACAAGTGTAGGAAATTCGTAACGCTTTGTGGGCACCGTGCTTCGCGCTCTGGCCACCGCGTGGCGCAGAGCGTCGACTTTCTCATAGGAGGCACGTGCTTCGGACGAGGATATATACAAGTCGCTCGAATCTAAGAAAATTGTGTAAAACATGAAAATGGTAAACACCAAACTTAACACAAGATGTTGAGATTATAATAAAAATTTTTACGGCGACAATTGCTCGACTTAATTGCCACAGCATCAAGTGGTGATAAGTCACTCTAACTAATTTCTTGAGATGTCTGCATGATTTCGACCTTCAACTTTAAAAAATCGAACATAATAGTATGCCAATTAATGTATTCCCCCTAAAAACTCATAATAGCTGAATTTATTTAATATTCATTCGTATATTAATATTCAAAAAGGATCACCAAATTTTATGATACATCTCTAGAAATATCGTAGACATATGTAATACGAAAACGTTATACGGTGCCCGAAATTTAGTAATCTTGAATCTGAAAATTACTATGCTGGTAACATGAACTTTAATATACCTGTATGGTAATATTAGTAGATGTTTCGTGTTTTTAATATGCACAAGGTCAACATTTCTTACATGTATATGATTTTTCAAATACACAAGTATATTAATTTTACTGAACAGTGCTCGTATCATTAAAATACCGCGTCTCTCATTTTCCTCAGCGTATCTGAATTTTCATATACGGTATCCGCATAAAAGCTTCCTATACATGTGTATTAATTTTCATACGGAAATTTTTTACAGTGTACATTTACTTACATGGTCAATGTTTCATCGAACAATGGGAAAAGTGTCTCCTTCTGCACGTGAGTTTTTGGCGTTTTGATTTCGCTGAACTTTTCTTCTGGCAGCAACCTCAGCTTAACGTAAGCATCACATTTACCTGCGATAAAAAAAAGTATTTTGTGAATTACAAATAACGAAGAAAAAATATTTCTCTAAACCGGAGAATTCCCAACGTGAACCGATTCATGCACGATGGTATGATCGATCATGATGATTCTCTGTAAAATAATGACCACAAAAAAAAGTTTCGGGTGGAAGATCGTTGCATTCAGGAAAATTTTAATTTTCAATAAATGACGTCACATCGGAGCATCTAAGTAACATAAAATGAAATTTTGTTTACGTACAATGACATGGATTGATCGACCGGTTGACTATTCTATTGAGTCACATTTTCGTGCCATGCAATTGACCAATCTTTTGTCGTTCGAGCAATTTGAAAAAAAAATGGCAAGCATAATATCAATAACAAGAATTAAAAAAAAACAATAATACTTTTAAAAAAATTGACACGATTTTATAAATTCTCGACGAAGGACATAACTTTCATATTCAAGACGATTTTACATACTTGTCTTCATCTCTCTCAGTCTTTGTTTAGATTTTGAATGAAGCTTGCGCTCGATAGTCGACAGCTTGCCTATAAAATCGCCTATAAAATTGAAAGAATAAAAAACAAAAAAAAATCACAGCTTGACGATAATTGCAAGCAATAAATCGACTTGTTCGATCGAGAGAGAATTCTAATTCGACTAATTTTTCGCACCGAATAACAACTCTTGTTCTAGGCTTCTTGACAAGTGGATTTTCGAAAAATGTTTAATTAACAGCTATTGAACCATTCAATAATCTTACCATTACTGTCCATAGGTCTCAAATTTCTCGCATTCAGAATTTGCACATTCAACGAGTTGTCCACAAACTGTGCTCTAACCGTCAGCATTCCGTGAACTGATTCTTCCATATCCTTTTGCTCTTGAACCCTGTCGAGGTTGAAACGATGAATCAATTCAGCGGTTTCCATACCGTGAAGCTTTAGAAGATGCTCGATTTTCTCGAGCACCTGAACATTCGCAGTCTCATCGGCACCGAGATTGAAAAATCGTATGAGAGTGTGAAGTGTACGATGGAGATTCGAGTAGAAAGAGGGTGGTCTTCTTTTCTGTGAATCAAAGAAGATTTTTACACACATATTCAATTGCAAATCGTTATTTTCAATTTTGATTACGTGACATTTTATATGAAACTATTTATCGGTTAGACAATCGCTATGAAGTGTTTTTTTTTTTTTTTTCGAATAAATATATTAAAGTTAATTGGGAAGGAAAAACAATGAAACATTTTATTCACGCACTGAAAAAAGGCATAGTGTTGAGAACGGACGTATAGTTGGCTCAACTACGCCCTGAGGTTGGATACGCCGAAAGGAATGGCGTAGTTGATGCAACCTTCGCGCGTAGTTTTTTCTATTAGTAGTAATTAGCAGTAATTAGTAGTAGTAATTAGCAGTAGTCTAGTAGTCTAGTAGTAGTAGTAGTAATCTAGTAGTAGTAGTAGTAATCTAGTAGTAGTAGTAGTCTAGTAGTAGTAGTAGTAGTCTAGTAGTAGTAGTAGTAGTAATTGTAGTAGTAGTAGTAGTAGTAGTAGTAGTAGTAGTAGTAGTACTAGTAGTAGTGGTAGCAGTAGTAGTAGTAGTAGTAGTAGTAGTAGTAGTAGTAGTAGTAGTAGTAGTAGTAGTAGTAGTAGTAGTAGTAGTAGTAGTAGAAGGTATTTCGTTGAGCCAATTAGGCCCGCAATTTGAGATAAAACTTTAAATATTCAATAGAACCAAAATATTTTTTGAATAAAATTCAATAAATAATTGAAATAGTGTCTTCGCATTGCTCGGGAAATGGGGAAAAGTATTTCAGTCAATTTTATCAATCATGTTTGAATTAAATGAATTGCATTATGTAATTAAATCGTACAGTCATTATACCAAACAATTATGATTTTGAAATGGCTGTAAGAAATATTTGAATTTTTTTTGATATATATATCTTTTGGAATATTTTTTATTTGATATTTTTGATTTTATATTTTACGACTTTCAATAGTAAATACGATTAATCGATTTTTTACTCTCTCGTAAGAGCGCCATTCCTGACATAATTAGGTGGCAAAACCTTTTTATATCAGCGTACTTTAATTGTACGATAAGGCCTTAAACTGTGAGCCTTATAGGCACACGGGTGATGCGACGCTCACGCAAGAGCGCTCCGCTCGTGGCCCTCTAGCGGATTTCTGCCACACCAGAAATCCAGCCAGGGAATAAGGCTGTCCGGTTACAATATGTATAATTCGTATTAAAAAAAACTTATTGTTTGCGCAATGAAATTTTAGTAGCTTTAGCAAAAGGTTTATTTGTTTGAATAGTATCGAAAGATTTCATCCAAATTACTACTAGGCAATTAGCTTAATCACAAATTATATTCCGTTGATCTATGGTGTCATTGAATTCAATTCTCGCAGAGAAGTTTATTCGATGCTATTATTTTTTCAAGTCATGGACACGCCGTATACAACTAAACCTCCATGTGATTATTTCAAATTCAATCGATTCTGTGTCTCGTTTTGTTGTTTTTTTTTTTCAATGTAATTATTTATTGCAGTTGTATCACATGAAATACACTCAACTCAAATAAATTAAGACTTAGCGGCAAAACCGTGGCATAGTTGTCTCAACGACATGATTTTCAACGGATCAACTACTGGGTGATTAACTAAACGTAAGTTGACTATTGGCGCAACGAAATTCGTCCAACCTCATCGCGTAGTTGGCAATTCTGTAATTTTTTTTTTCAGTGCGCTTATAGCCGATTCTTCTTTTTCATTACATAATTACTTACCCCAAGATTATTATTGACCAATTGATACAGAGTTTCTGACATTATTTCCCAGATTACGACAAGTATTCTCTGAAAGTTGTCCTCGTTGAGATTGTCGTGCAATATCGTTATATTCTCATCCAAGTAACGAAGCAATCGGTCCAAGGCATTGCTCGTAGTGTCAACAAGCTCAGCACCTTCCATGAGATATCTGCTCATAGCAGGTGCCATTTTATTGGCAACAACTTCGAGTAATTCGATGATTTTATTTTTAACAGTATCAGTGGCATTGTCTATTATGAGCTCGAGGGTTTGTCGACAGCGATCGGCCTCTTGTTGCGTTTTGTTCTCCGCTAAAGCATCTATGATTCCTTGAAGACCGAGATCATTCGCCCATGGTTTTATCGAAGATCTTATGTAGTCGATGTTGTTTATGGCCAAACACCAAGCCGTCGAGACTTCAAATTTTTTCTCATAAACGCTACTCGTGTTGTCGTTTTCTTGATCGATTTGCGTGACTTTTTCAACTTTTGCTGACATCATGTCAGCATATGCAATGGAACATTTACAGATATCCTGAAAAAAAAGTTTACTAATAAAAATGTACCTATTAAAAGAAGGTGTGATACTTTTCCCCTTGAAATTCATCTCGAATAAAGTCTTATTTTATTCACCATGCAACTCGGCACTTCCTGTGTAGAAGTGGATGGACATATGTTAAAAAAAGAAAAATTGCTGCAACTTACGTCGATAATTTTAGCGATAAAAGTGTATGACCCCTCGATATCTGGCCAGGCCAATTGAGTCCAGAAAATTTTGATCTGACAAAAAATGCCCAACGTATCTACCGCACTTGAACTGTACAAAACACTCGAATCGACTGGTTGAAGTGTGTCAAATTTAACGGCTCTGTCGATTCTCGTGAGTGCTTTGTACACCGCCATGTCAAGCCAATGAGCAACCCCAGCTCTGAACCATTCGTGATAACTCTGAATCTTCATGTTATCCAAACCGTCTATGCACAAGACTTGGCCGAGTCTGCGATAAATTTTATGGACTTTGGATTAGTTGTTTCTTCAAGACTTTTTTTTTGGAAAGTTTACATGTATAGCGAAGGAATTTATTAATTACTTACACAGCGAATCTCTGAAGGGTCAAATACAGCTCGAAAAGCGTTGTACCGAGCGACAATTCCGCATCATCATTGTTTTCCACCTCGATACGTTTCAATCTTAAGCAGACGTCCTCGACAATTATCATGCACAAATCGCTGACTCGCTTTTCGTACATTATATACAGTGTTCGCGCGTATGGGAAATTTACTTTTCTAGAAAAAGTTGTAAATCTTTATTTTTTCATGCATACTGTTTTTTTCTAATCTTTACGTACTGTTACGATATTTGTTTACAGTTGCTAAAAAATAATTTATCATTGACCAGAGACTATTGACGAAAATATAATTTCCTAAAATTACTGTGATTGAAAAAAAGTTATTTCCACATTTTTTAATTACTTGATAAACATTCTGTCGTAAACTTCCGCCGCGCGTTGAAGATCGGCTCTGACCAATTGTATGATTTTGATGTGAAGTTTGATGGCATCTTCGTCAGTGTCAGATTCTGGGGTATTATTTTGCAAAATGTGGTCCCACCATTCAGCACCACCCTGTATAACCGTGAATTCCAATGCCTGCAAAACGTCAGGTTTTGGGCCATCGGGTTCGGGAAACCAAGCGTACATTTTGGTAGGAAACAAATTGAAATCTTCAGGAACTTGTAGGGTCGAGATGGAAGAAATAATTCTGCAAAATAAATTAGAGTAAATAATCTTCCACTTATCCAGATTTTTTCTTGAATTGAACGATGTTCAATTATTCAGAAATTTTGGTAATGAGTAAAAAATAACGATCGTTACCCCAAAATGGCACCCATCTGTGCCATGGAGTTTTTGTCACCATCGGCAAGTCTTCTGATTTTTCTGATGCTGTTGAAACATGAGTGCAGAAGTTTTCTCGTTGCGTCCCAAAAGAGGATAACCTCGTCGTTGGAGAATAGCCCATTTTCCATTGGCCTCAGTAATTCGATCGCTAATTTATTGAAAACGGCAAAATGCAGGGGATGTTTTTGATGTATCCTCGAGTATTCGACCCATTGTGACAACGCGACGTTCCTCGCGAGTAATCCTTTTTGTGCACGGTGCTGAATTACCAGCGCCTCAGCAGCTGCTGACCATCTTCCACACCAACAATACTTCTCCGTCTTTTCCGTTTCGAGCTCGTGCAACAATAAAATTCTCAACAAATGACGATGTTCTTGGGCTGCTACGCGTGTATTGTGCTCAGCGCTGAATGCCAATCTGAGTCGCACTACACCACGGCGTTTTGATTTGTGCTTTTTTTCTAGTGAATACCACATTGTGTGTCCCGTCACTGGAATATCCTACAAATTATCAACTATAATAATTATAATGAAAATATAATCTTTTAATTGATTAATACTAATATTTGGGATTTGATATCTGGGGGTTTTGAATTAGACTGATTTTCCGATGATTTAGATGTCAACATTGTCATTACTATCTTAAAGAAATCTTAAAAACACAAACAAATTTTTGGAATGTACAAAAGAAAATAAAACATTGAAAAATACAAAAAACTGATTATAGAATATTTCAATACTAGTTTTTCTAAAGTCAGAAAGCTCTCTATGAATAACGAAAAGTACCTTCAAGGATATTCTACTGCGACCTATGAATTCGTTGTCGTGACTACCAGTTGTGGCAGTTACAGCTATTTCTTTTGCGAGTTTAACTAAGCCTCTGACGCCTTTAACATCTTTCACTTTGCTCATTTTTTCTGGTACTGTTTCCGCAGCATCGAAATCCCTAAAAAAATATAAAAAAGTACGATAAATTTTATGACCCCTCGAGAATCGTATGTCTCACACTGTTATTGGATATTTTGTATTTTTTTTATTATACTAACCAGACTTCAAGGCAGAGAGCATCGTTTTCCGCATCCTCCAATGGCCTGTATATTATTGAAACGTTAATTTTTTCCCCAGTGTATTCGTGTACAATTTATCATCCTTGTGATGTACCACTAATTAAAATGAATTGTCGAATTAATTAAGATGGAAACTCACAGCTCAAAGTGCTCTTCCCAGACTGGACTTAGGGTTGCCGTTTTAACTGCTGTATTGTAACGGCGAGTTGGCGTTGATTCGAGATAAAGAGCGCAGAAAGGATCACTCTTGCCATTCGCATCTTTGGAAACTAATTCTTTAGCCTCTATAACCTCCACATTGAGATGCATCACTGGAGCCTAAACATATTTGTTTTCTTAATAATCGGAGCAAGGTTGATTTTACAGCTCTACAACAAGCATTTTTATTCAGTAAAAATTTAAATAAACCGTGTTTATATTATGAATAAAGTATACGTAAAAATGAATTGTGATGGAATACGTTATTCGTAAAATATTGTTGATCTCTAAATGAGCATTACAAATTCAAGAACTTTTTTTTACATTTTGTGTATAAGATTATTCTCCGTTGGAATAAAATATAATTGTTTGTTGTTTTTTACGAACCTCCATATTTCTGGTGTCTTCCAAAACTTGCTCGTGTGTCTCATTGTCAACCTTGAAAGCCTGCTGCAGATGGTTCAAAAGTGCATCCTGTCCACACTCATTTGACACATCGTAACCGACTTGATGTTGCGTCATGTAAACGAGAGTCGTGTAAAGCTCTTCAATCTGGAATAAGCGTCAGTGAAGCGAAATGATTAAAAACCGCCAGTTCGAGGCTCTCTTCAATTAAATTCACGATGAGCTTTGGAAATTTTCATCGTTCGTTTGATTTAAGTGGAAAATTATGGCTCATACTGTAGATTCTGTTGGATAAGAACGATTGTCGTGCGGACATTTTTCTAAGTTTTAATAAATTTGAATGGTTGCATAGAGATTGATGAGAATTCCTAGCACTGCTAACACAGACGATTCAATGAAGATAATTGTATTTTATTTTCTTTCTTTGCAGTCAATAAAAAAATTGAGCTGCATTGTAATAAATCGCAATTACCCAAAATTCGTGATCAGCTATTCGACGTATCGAATTTGCTTATTGTGCAATTTAATTCATTGGTTTACGGGATTGGAAAATGTAAATTGAAAATATGGTTGCTTATGGGTCATTCAAATCAAATTCAAAGGTTCATTACAGAATTTACATTCCATTCCTTTTTTTAATAATTAAAAAATAATTCGCAAATAACGATGATTACATAGAACAATTATTTCGATATAACCAAAAGTTTTAGAAAGATTTTTTATTTTCCTCGAGGTCAATAAAACTCACCGTCATGGTACGAAGAATCGCACTTGTTTTTCTCTCTAGTTCCGCTTTCGGGACTCCCCTGAAGGTATTACGATTTCTACCGAGAGTTCCCATTCTTTCAAGGGTATTTGTTCTAACCATTGTTATATTAGTTTTGATCTCTTATTCGATTAGATTTGCATTATATCATTAATACGACTTCATTTTATAGTGGCAAAAATCTTCATCGACAAAAGATTCCACGAATTTTCACGTTTTTTAAATTAATTTTGTTTTACACTGGGCTGGTACCAAACACTTTGAGTCTCTGTTTTTCTGCTTCGCGGCAAATTCTTTTTTTAACGCTCGTGAGAAACGTACGGTCACTCAAAAATTCCGCTTAGGCTATTCCTTCTCGCTACTGTCTCTTTTGCACACGTGTTCACGATTGCCAAACGCAATGATTTCTTGGTATTTCCAACGATTTAAAAAATGTCTTCAAGTTCCAGTAAATTAAAAAAATCCATGCGAAAATAACAAGATCAGTTCGTGAGAGCTTGACGTGGAATAAGTGTAATATAGTTTCATATTGTGTGGTAATCAACAATTACGAAAAATATGAAAACCCAAAAATGTCAAGGTAGAAAAAAACGACGCAACTGCGATAAAAAGCAAAAGTTCGCTTCTGTTCTTCCGACTCGTGCATCGTTGTGCGCTTGTCGATTCAACTTTGACCGGTGATACACTGGTGGCTCTGTCGTAACATTAAATAGACTCGAGCACCGCGCTTTCTCGTTTAATGTAGCGTTCACATTTTTTATAATCAGAGCTGTGTCAATTACCGAGAGAAAGAAGAAAAAAATACGAAATGTTTGAACACAACTTCGAGCAGAGCAAACAAAGTGAAAAGGGAAAGAAAGAATGAAAGAGGAAAAGAAAGAGAATGAACTTGGGGATTTCTGTGGCTTTGTTCGTCAAAGATGAACCGCGACGCGACCTTTCTCGGTCTTATCGAATCAAAAGACGAGGAAGGGGAACAAGCATATCCACGTATATATATATATATGTATATATATGTATGTACACATGGATAGACAACTTCGGCCTGCTGTAATTAGATTCAGTGGTAATCACCGGAGGATCCGGCGTTCAATGGAATCACCGTTGGCAATTTAACGTACGATTCACAAGTCGCAAAGATGCCGCGAGCTCGAAATAAAATGAACACATAACAATAGTGTACGTTGTAGTTAGACAATCTAATGCTCGCCTAATCATTTTTCGACTAATGTAAGTCAATTTAAAGTCTGCAATGAACCAATTGCGGGGGGATTATCGCCTTTCATTTTTGAATTATTATTTTACTGGCAGATGTAATGAAAAACCTGACAAGGAGTTCTTCTTTTTTATTTTAAATATGATTGAAAAAGATCGAAAAGAATGAAATAAATCCTTTTCGTAATTTCACTTATTCATTTGTAAATTCGTCGAAAAAGTAATAAAAATCTTGCGTAATACTATGAATAAAAAGTTTCAACGCGATTGGTAATAAATGCAATCGCTATCAAACAAAAAAAACCCCAACATACATGATTGTTTATTTGTAATTTACAAAGATACCAATGTAAATGGGTATATTAAAATTAATGATCTGACACAAGAAAAAATATCAAGGAAGAGACTGTTTGTCTGTTAGTGTCGACGAGATTAACCATAATCCGCTTATCAGACATGATTCTTTGGAGGGGTCAAGGTCCTTTGTGGACTCTCAACTAGCGGTACACAATACGTTGTTGTAAGAGCAACAATATCATGTCCATTTGTAGTATTGAGAGAGATAGCATCTTGTGGTATTAAGTGCCCGATTATATCCAGCCTCGTAAATCATCACCGCTTTTAAAGCGATGCATCCCTTTCATACGAATTTGGCAATGAATTTTTAGGGACCAACTCATGGTGGAAAAAATGCCAGGAATTTGCTTACGAGGAACGTCAGGAGGAAATGTTACCAGCGATGGATTCCATCCAGTGTAACTAGGCCGCATCCTGTTTAAACTAGTGACACGAGAAGAGTTATAGGACAAGTGCAACTCGCGATGTGCGTCCTCATACATTCTGCACAATTGCGTCCAATGAAAGTTGATATGACGACAATTAGCTGATTGACCATCAAGCCCGGTACATTGCCTAGACAACTTGAAATATATTTGTATATATGTTTCTGTATATTCGAATTTACTAAAAACAAAACAAATGAATTCCATGCCGACTGCTGACGAAACTAAACACTCATGAAACTTCGTCAGTTTTTCGTTTTTCAAGCTCGAAGTCCATCGTTTATCTTTTGTACCAAACCTACAATTTTTTATTTTTCACGAATCTATCGGTACATCTTTCCCGTTTGATCATTTGTAATTTATTATTTGTTACGCAACGATCATGGTATCGTCTTGCACTTTACACCCGCACCACCGACCCGGTTTTCTAATCAGTTTTATGCACGAATTCCATTTGGCAGTGAGGCTTTTATACCAGGAAAATAGGATTTTACTTGAAATAAATTCATGATTATTATGTTTGTAAGATTTATGTCCGATATAATTTGTCTGATTATTTCATATTTGATGTTCGAAAACATTAGTTCAGAGTGAAGATCCGATCTTTTTTTTAGTTCTATAATTAAGCTTGATTAATAAAAAATGTATGAAGATTTGAAGAGTAGATATAAAGAAAAATCGAGCAATTATACAAATTTTAAACTTTTTGAGTGAAGTACTTTTTATTGCTTATTAATGGTTGAATTTTTTCTCTCCATTTTTTAAATATATTTGAATTCAGACTTAGTGAAAATAATTTGAGGACTTAAGAGTGTTTCGCTGTCATGTATATAGTGCATAAAATTCGGCAACAAGGTCGACTTGTTTGAAAATCGTGAGAATAAAATTGTGCCGTAAACGCACGAAATTATGACACATTGTGTAAACAACACTTTTCACATAACACGACAGTCGTAATTCACTTTTGTGATATTTTTTCTCACATATCGATAATGCCAAAACCATTTTGAATTAAAAAATATTCATTCAGGCCAAAGATCTTTGAATTCTATGCAATGATGTTTTGCTAACATCAACTGCAACACGAATACAAAATTCAAAATTGAATCCATGTTTTCCTCATTTCAACTGCAGCACAAATTCAAAACTAAAATAACAAGATTTTAATACCCCATGACAGTTTCGATAACACTTATTATTTCCAAAAAATTGATTATGCTTTTGTTCACTGTACACTCTATCCGTCGAACAAATAATTATCGATTACCTCATAATTGTTCACCACAATAATTTCATTTGTTTTCTAATGATATTGCAAACATGTTTAATTTGTTTAAGGATCCCACTCGCTTAATTAATATAACATGATGATCAATCACAAATGAGTTCTCTAATTCGAAAACTTTTATGAGAAAATGTATGGCAATGTATATTTTTCGGTATTAGAAACGAAACTGTAACTTTTTAATTTAATGCTTGATGATTAGAAGTCGCAGATCTTAGCATTTTCGTCAACCCTCGAAAGAGGATATGAATTGTCTGATACCCGTGAGCCTCAAGCCTCGTATTTACCCTTCGCTCCGAATCCGTCAATTTATTTGATTAAATTTTGAAAATTATATTTAAAAAAGTGAGGGAATATCGTATTTGCGCCCGCGATAGTTTCGAGATAAAGACGAGAAAAGAAGAGCGATGAAGAAGATAGTGGCGTAACGGTGGCAAACTCGACACTGGCCAGGAATAGATGGACCAACGAACGGACCGGAGATAGTACATTCGTCGTTGAGACGAATCCTCGTAGTCGAGTCGTTTAAGACGACGACGTCTCGTTCTCTCGTGAGCATTTTCCGCGTATACGTCACGCGAATCATATTAACGCAAGCGCGAGAATCTTATCATGAAGATTTACTTAATTTACTGCATGTATGTATCGTTTACATTGAAACAGCAGATGTAACGAATTAAATTATGAAGATCGGCCAGGTGGCTTTTTTTATTTGTCTGATGTAATTTCATGGTCCAGAAGTGTCCTTGACGAATTATTTTATTTCTAAAGTTCATAGCACCCCAATTTTTATATTATTTGAAATAAAATCTTTGATTCTACTAGTGAAATATTTTAAGCTTGCAATGTTTTTCTTTGAGCTAAATGTTTTTGCGCCAGAGATTAGCTCATAACTAACTGCCATTTTTTAAGCAAATCTTCTTTCGATTATCGATATTTTTCTAGATATCCTGCGTTATTGCTCGCCTTTCGACCCACTGCCCTTGAATAGACACGTCACGAAGAGAAAAGATAGAACAGAAGAGAATTGTGAATTAGACAATTTTGTGAGATGCGAAGATTTATGGCAAATACAAGAATGAGCAGCCGTTTGTACGTCTTGTTCACAGGCATCCCAAATACACGAGAATCCAACAGGTTTGACTGCAGCTTGGAATAACTACCCTTGAGCCGGTTAGAGACACTCTCTGGCTTAATAATCCCAAAGTAGTGCGAGAATTCTATTTTTCGACTGTAGACACCACTCGCAAAAGTCTGTTACCACTTCACGGAGCTAAAAGTGAGTAGACGCGATTTTTTCCAATCACCGGAAATGCATGGACCATTCCGAGTCAATTTGACAAAATCTCGTAACGTTATCATTTTTTTCTATTACCTCATAACGTGAGCTAATGGAAACACTACCCAACATTTTTCAGATCTCGTAAAACAAATTCATCTCCGTTATTTGAATTTGTCGAAAAATATTCGAATAAACAGTGGAATTAATATTTATATCTATATAGCAGCAACGAGAGCTTTGCTCAACTGTGTAAAATTGAATCAAGAGATTATCAAAAATTAATAAGCAAAAAACCGAAAGTGTCAATTACCAAATGGGCTTATATTTTTAACACTTTCCCACGGATGTTAAACAATTACTATTTCTTTTGGTATAAAGATCTGCAATTAATTATTTCGTTATCGTTCGAGTTCATCGGAATTTACTACTGAATGCTAATAAAAAAAATTATTCGAAAGAGATTCGTCATCTCATTACAGAGATGTTTAACAAACGAGCTTCTGTTTCTTTCCATTCTTGTATATCTCTTCTATTTATATATATAAATCTGTGAGGAAAAGAAGGTTTGCCTGTCTGTCTAAACCTATGTTTAACTAATTATAAAATACGCGAATCATTCAACGAATTTTAACGATACTTTCATCGACAAAAAGCCACGATAGGTTTTAGGCTTTATAGTATTTCGATAAATTCTTCATTACGAAGTGGCAAAAAAGTATGTATGGGAAAATTTGAAAAATAAACAGTATATTAAAAATTGTGGCATAAATGAAGGAAATGATGATGAATCCATAAAGTCACTTCGAATGGGATTTCAATATGAATCGTATAAGCACTGTCTAGAATTCCAATTTCAAACAGAAAAAAGGTTACAGTAAGTTTAATGAAGTGACTGAAATGTTGCATTTTTTAAATTTTCAATGTTTTTATTGTAGGGTCGTATTTCGATCAATTTGAATCCGAAAACATTGAAAACAAAGATTACTTAGCAAAATTTTCAAATTTTTTTATTTCCCCTAAATTTGATAAAGGAACGAAAAACGTAGTTATTCGTTTATTTCGATATCTTAATTTTTTAGAAAGCGACAGTACTTTAAAAATTTTCGAAAATTTAAAGATTCTGAAATTTTTAATGGTCATTCCCGGCGTTTTTACTACAGTTCAAGTTCATTTTGCCGTGGTTAGAGAGTTACTTCAGAAGTGGAACTCAGGCAAAACCGCGGGCACAGCTATTGTACGAACAAAAAATTAAAGATAAAATATACCTTACTATTATTAATTAAATGAATTTCTTATTTTAATTGAACAGCCTAAACTATAATTAATCAATGTATTTTGATATCCATTGTATAAATTTTTCGTTATAAGGATATAAACGTGCATATCGAATCATATAAATTGTATATATGTGTTGTATATATGCTTTATAGATAAGTTCGCATATTGCACCCATTATTTTTAATGATGTTCGCAATTTGTGATACATCAATAGAATGATAAGATGAGAAAATCTCGTGTATTAACAGCCACGCTGTCACAGAACGATATTTATCCAAGGATAAGCGTCTTTCGAATGCAATATTGTAACTGAAATTTTTCCCATACTATGATTATTTATCATTGTTTAAAAAAAATGAATATTCCTTGAAAAAACGCAAATTCCTTGAAATTACTCTGTAACTGTGCAAGAGAAAAATGATTTATTTCATAAGACTATACGTAAAAAAAATTTTTATTTCGCTCTATTCTCGAATACCCTTGCCTGAGTGAGTTATGACAAATTTTTGTTCCTTCTGTGAATGATTGTTTTGATACGATTGAATGATGAATACTCGGCTCTAATTCCATAATATATTTTTTTAAATAGAAAAGTGATTTACTTACATTCCAACCCACCGATCCGAGAATTATGTCGGCAATATTTTCGTTGTCGTCTCTATCGCTGTCGGATTCGAGCAAAGCCTCTGTCGGTTCTTCGATACTTCCTGCTTCGCTGATATCCTCATCGGGATTTCCCTCCTCCGATTTATCATGTCTCGAAGGTAATGGACCTTCTGCAACTTCCTGCGCTCTGGCTTTTTCGGCAAGCAGAGTTCCTAAATTTTCGAAGAAACCTCCATCCGCTTCTTGAATTCTGAAAAATGGGAATTTCGAAAATTGAAGCAAAGAATATGTTCGTTGTTTGTTTTGATTTTTGACTCATGCCACAGACTGCTACAGATCCACAAATTAATTTCTAAGGAACTAATTTAATTACTCGAATATATGTATATCTATGTAAATTTTCAAGTATAAATATAATTCGTTGCATGTTTTCACGCGCATCGCATGACCGAGTTCTGGCGACTTCGTACAAAATGAATTAATCCGACCAAACATTATTTGGCAACTTATCAGAGATCTTGATTCAAGAGCTAAGATTTAGGCCAAATGATACTGACCAACGACAAATTTGTGGATATATGTATGTAAATACAACATGGCAAAGCTATAACTTTTAAATCTAGAGTGTAGCATGTACCAAAATCCCTATAGGTTCGTGATTACGTGCCATCTGTCATACCATGACATATGTAAATCAGAGGTTTAAAAAAAAATCTAACTTTTATTTTCTAGGCTATTGATTTGCACGAGTGATTCAAGGACGTTTGTGGTTCTTATTAGTACCAAAGAAATAATAATTACCATAATTTTTTTAAGGGACAACACCACTGTGACGGCTTCAAAAAATCGATTTTTTGAAAACCATTTTAAAAAATCTAAAATAATTTTAAGATTGAAATGCCGTTGGACCCAGGTCGAAAAAATAATTATTTTCGTAGATATTGAATATTTTGTGGAGCGGTGCAGCGGTCCGCGACGCTCGGGGTCCCGCGCAGCTGGACGCTGGTGACGGCGATTCTAAAACGTTTCTGGGCATATCGAATAGCGATCCATACGACGGTTTCGAGATAAAAAAAAAAGAGTGCATTGATCATGTCTTTGTACGTATGGGGACGCGCCTCCGCGAAATCGTGAAAAAAAAGGATTGTCTGGCAGAGGAAAGCTCACCGGAAAATTGATTGACGAGTTGAGCACATATTACGGCTTGGCTATTCGGAGGAACAGCGATGATGTTGACAAAATGAGGAAGGCAATTTGGGCAACTATCAAACATAAAATGTCCACAGACAGTGAGCCACAACATGACGATTGCCCGGAAGGAGCCAAGTCGTGGTGTTCGTGGCAGCGCGCGGTCGCAAATGGTGATATTTCTAAATATCGCCATAAACCGCCTCTTCCTCAGGAAATATTGGAGGCAATTCAGCCAATCTTCGAAAATTTGAGCAGGGACGATTTGCTGCAGCGTTGTTTGGGCGGCTATACGCAAAACAATAACGAAAGCTACAATAAATCAGTTTGGGCAATAGCCCCCAAGTGCCAGTCCGGAAGCAAAAAAATCATTGATATTGCAACTGATATCGCGGTATTAGTGTTCAATAATGGCCTGAGAAGTCTCATGAAAGTACTGGAGACGTTGGGGATAACCATCGGCCCAAATTGTTTCAACTTTTGCGTTGAGACCGACGCAGCGCGGATCCAGCTCGCGGAGCGCTCGCTCACAGACGCTGCAAAAGAAGCGAGAAAAGCCTTAACAAGTTCGAGGAAAGAATCAGGAGACAACGATTTGCTTCTTGAAGGCCAGCTATATGGTGTCGGCATCGCTGATTGAAGGTAAATAATTTTTTTTTCAATTTATAACATAAATTAACAAACCTAAAACTTTGAGCGCGTTTTTCTCAAAACCACTTTTTTTAGTGCGGCACGCAGCAGAACTCGAGCAATTTTTATCCGATCGACTTCAAATTTTTTCTGTATCAATAAAAGTAGATTATCTAGAGAAGTACATAGGATTTTTTCGATATCTCAATAATTATAAAAGTTATAGCCTATTTTCGACGAGAAATTTTGCTCA
Source organism: Rhimphoctona megacephalus (assembly GCA_963989365.1). Taxonomy (NCBI): domain Eukaryota; kingdom Metazoa; phylum Arthropoda; class Insecta; order Hymenoptera; family Ichneumonidae; genus Rhimphoctona; species Rhimphoctona megacephalus. Next base: position 33,088,181 of record OZ022414.1, on the reverse strand, counting down.
AAAATCATTCTTTAATTTCAAAGGCGTGCCTATTTTTTAAAAATCAATATTTTTCCAAGTCCCTATGTACTTCTCTTCAAAATATCATATTATTAACGAAAACACTCGGTATTTTTTTTCAGATCGACGTTGAAGAGAGTTCTGCTACGTGCCGCGAACCACTGCGGAGATGACGCGAGAGCTTCCCCAGCACCACCATGCGGTGTGAAAAATGTGAAAAAAATGTTTTTTGATACATTAATAAACAAGGAACAAAACCCAAAAAAAAATTTTCGAATATATCTTTTTTTCCCACAAAAAAAATTCTTGAAAAATGTGAAAAAAATAGGGGGTCACAGTGATGTTGTCCGTTAATACAAAAAGTGAAACATTTTCATTTTACTGAACAAAATGTTTGAGTTATGAAGTTCAAGTCAAATAGGATTCAAAGTATCAACGAATGAAATGTCAAAGAATGTTGACGCATTCAATGTTCAGCCATTACAAATTGCATTCTCTCTTTATAATAATCCAGCCAGCAAAGCCATACAATTTACCCAACAAACAAATCTCATCCAACGTAGTTATTAATCGGCAAAAAAAAAAACAGTAATCTAAAGACACCATAAAACACATAATAATATTGTGCAAAGCGGTTTCATCTATAATTGACAAGGATTCTGTGCGAATCTTTTCATCCGCTTTCACCTGCTGTTAATGAAGTTGTGGGCAGCGAATTTCCAATAGATTCTCGCCATCGTGACCGGTTTAACTTCGGGTTTCTGGGTCATTCGACAAGCCGCTATGGCGAAGTAAGGATGTTTCTCGTCGAATTTCACAAAATGTGCCATTTTTCTTCGTTCTTTCCTTCGACATAAATCGAAAATATCGCGTATATGTACCCGCGTTTCTATTTATATATAGAATTGAGCTGATAGGGCGAAATGATCACAAAAACACATCACAATACTATACAAAATTATACGTCGTCAAATAAAATTTCGATCGATCGTTGAGGACAAAAATAGAATCGTTTGCGACGGTTCACGGTTCTTATAAGACTGGGAATTCATAAATTTTCTGTGCGTCTTCAACCAGGCAACACAGCCCAGTAGATAGTAGTAGGAGACACTCCAGACTGTGTCGAATACCGTTTTTCAATGTTCCACGAAGAATTGACTCTTCGAGTTAGCGCGTTCGAAAAAAAATATAAAAAAATCTCGTATAATAAACGTGTGCCTTTTGCGATCAAGATAGTAAGAAATGAATTTACAATGTGTGGTGTTGTGTGCCGTTTGTCGTACTATACGACAGCATATCGTCGTTCCTTCCAGGGTTTAATCAATGACACATTCTTGCTTATCGATTTAATGTACAAATTATATCCAAAGAACATTATTCATAGTAATTTATACCCAAGTAATAATCATATACGTGGATGCATATGTACTTTGTATAAGGAATTTGTATAAGTGCTAGACAGAAGTATGGAACACGTAAAAAATAAATAAATAGATGGTCTGCGGATCGTCCACCCCTTCGGAACTGAGAATTATCAATTTGTTTTGAATATACCGGACACTTTACCACGAAAAATTCTATATCTTCATTAATTGGTAAATATAATTTTATTCCATATTACATAAGAAATCATTTCCCACCGCGCTGATTAAGAAAAAAGCAGACGAAAATTTGGAAAATTCAATGTGCGACTATTAAGCAAATAGATAATTTCAATTAAATGAAATATGAAATGTATAAAATCGTAAAAATCTACCGCATAACTGGCAACGTACACGTATATGTTCCTAGTCACGTACAAATAGGAAAACAAGGCTTTTTTTAAATTATCTGTGCTACTTATTTGTTTGAAAATCTTTCAAATATTATTGATATTTTGTATGAAAATAGTACGCCGAGAGAATAATTTATCTCTTTTGCGCCGTTTTAGTCAAACACACTTACGTTCGCTGTAAATAAAAATAAAGTCTAATTCCAGTTATGATAATATCACCGTGTATGCAAAATATCGAAAAATGTTCCTTTCGGTAGATACACGTTCGGCAGAATACACGACTAAAAGGAAGTCAGTGACCTCTAAGAGAAGGGGAAAAGGTTCCAATGTAATGTGCAAGAAGAACACAAGCAACTCAGTAATCTTATCGTTAAAAAAAAAAAATAATAATAATTCAATACTGATGATTTAGTACAAGTCGAATGACGAAAATCGACAACGAGCACATACAGTGTAACCATTCAACGCTTACTTCTGTTGACGCAATCTATGCTGTGAGCTATACCCGTGACGCAAAATGCCTTTCTTTTGCCCATATGACTGACTCTGTACGAGGATAACATTGATGGTGAGCATGATTAATTAAAAATGATTATAGAAAATTTAGTGAGAGAGGCAACACCGGAAGTTTCACGAGAATTGATGAAAGTTACTCAAAGTTCTTTTTTTTTAAGTTGTTTTGATTCATATGTGTATTGGTTTTTATTCGTCAAGAAAGAAATTATTTGGAATAGTGCTACCAAGACAAGATGACAAATTGTACTAAATTTTGGGGAAATTTAAACATTCATATTCGCAACATATTCGCTATATCAAATTGTATGACAATACATTGAAATAACTTTTTATTGCTTGCGTAGAAAAAACGGAAGACAACCGGTGTGGCTAATTTATTTTGAATAAATTTCCAAATCCGATATTTATTATCATCTGTACAGAATCAAAATAGGTCACCCAGAGTAAGAATCAAATCTTCTCAGAAGGCAGAGAAGATTTATTACGCAATTCTTCATGTTTGGCCTTCACCTGTAACGTTTAAGTACGCAGAGTAGTTTTTTGGGTTCGCGAACAACCGACCGGATTTCAAGAAGTGATGTAAGCAACTATCAAATAATTATCTTGAATGGCGGAAACCCAACACTCCCAATCTACATGGACAATTGGCCTCGTTGTAAAATTAGTAAATATTATTAAATATCTGATAAAAACAATAATAATTAATACAGTTATCGTTAATTAATGCAAAAAAAATGGTACGTATCGTTGTTCGGTAAATCATTAAGTATGCGCGCCGAGATATTTTCAAATAGCCATATATATGTGTAACATTGCAACGTGAATCATAACTCTCACAATGCACGGCCTTCGGTGTGCAACCGTTGAGAATCGTCTCGGGTTGGGCCGGAGTCTAACAAGGAGATACACTCTTGGAGTATTGATGTATTATATTTTCAGGTACATAATCTTGCGAATTAGTAAATGCATGTGGCCAAATTTCAGGCCACTGATAAAACAATTACACCCATATACAGGATCATGACATACGAATAAAATTGTAATTTGAGATTATTTATATCTGTAAGCCTACACTTGGTTTATTTAAATCATTGCGTGGGAAAAATATAAGAGATTGAGATAACTTAAAGAAGTGGCCTTGTGTATACAAATGTTGACACAAAGTAATTATTGTAGCATTCTTAAGAATTTTCTACTTATTATTGTTGGATGAAAAATGTCCAAACTTCATGCTTTTTTTTGTATTGAACCTCAAATTTTATACTTTTGATTACAGCTGACTTGCAATATATTAGTTAGAACATTAAATAATTTTAATAATCGTAAACTCATCCATTTCACGTAGAATGCCTCGTATGTAATTCACGTACGTGTGAATATAGGTATATGAATAGATAATGCGAATGCACCATAAAGAGAAATCGATGGATATTTTTCGTACGAAAAATGATCGTGTATTTCACAAGCGGTACATCGCAAGTTTATTATTAGAACGTGAGTGTATCTTTCTCTCATACTCTTGAAAGACACTTTGTATATTCGCTGACGTCGGCTCTACGCACAGCTCTTATTTTCGTGCGCATGCTGTCACCTGTAAAACTCTACGTCAAAACCGCTCAAAACACAGTAAAAATAAATCAAACAATAAATTTTGGCTGTCAAAAAAAAAGAAGTTTTATTTATTTTTCTAACTCAAGAATAAAATAACAAATGAGGCTACTCGTACTCATTTTTTATTTTCAACATCCGGCTAAAGTGGCATTTTTTTAAACGTGGATAACGTCATTTGTTTTTATAGATACCTGATTTCGTGTTCTGTTTTTTCCTCATGTGCCCGCTCCTTAGCCTCTTTTTCCTCAACTATTTTGTGATAAAAGTTCTTCCACATGGCGTCTTCGTCCATTTTGATAAATTTACCCTCGGGTATATTGTTTATTTTCGTCGGAGTTTAATGTTTAATGTTTATTATCGATAATTTATTGGATTACTCGAACCGGCTCCCGCAGACGAATTTTTGACAGTTGGCAATCGAGCCTTACCGACGGATTTTTCCACTCTGCTGCTTCGAATTCATACATTCAACGCTCATACATATCCACACATTTACAACGATTTAGAACACGTGAGAATAAAATAACACGGCTTAGAAAATGCTCGGTCAATACTACGTCCGAAGTAACAAATTGAAATATCCGGAGGGCTTTTTTCGTCTCCAGAACGCCGACTGACACCCACCGACTGGAAATATACTCTTGTCTCTGTGATGGCAAGTAGGTACGGCTGTTCTCCGCCAGACATCCTCACGCTTTCCTCGACCTTGCCTCAGCTTCTAAGCGCAGATGGCGCCACGAATCGGAGACTCCTCCAATTTTATCATATCTGCTTTCTTGATGAAATCACATCACCAACAAAATCTGTTTCGTCATGCAAATTGTTCACACATTTGCTACTATTTTTTTTTACCCACATTTTTTTCTAAAATTTTTGAAGATACTGTTTTTTAGTATAAATTTCTGAAAATATCACAGACTATTTTGTTTCCTGAATGGCTTATTTACCGGGAAACGTGACTCACATATTAATCGAACACAATACCGATCTTGCATATTCCGTCATACTTCATGATGTCACGGGAGCTTCCAACGACAGTCTTTTGTCGGAAATGATCGATGGGCATTGCTGAGAAGACCGGAAGATGAAATAAAATAATTTGTAATTGTTTTTTTGTCATCGAGACATTATTTTTTGACGTGATGAAAATGTTTGGACTATTTGTTCATTTTTTTAATAACATCAATTAATTCAGGAAACGCTTAAATTAATTGGATTTTTAAAGTTTATTTACTTTTTTAACTTGAGATATTCTCGAAAAATATAAAGTAGACAGATTGTTTAGTTTACATACAAAAAATCGAATTACGCAATTTTTCAGATCGAACGGTCTTAAGCTCATTCCACTTGGGAAATTACGTGGTTGAATACAACGTGCCAAGGACACACGCTAAGTTTTTCGTTCGATAATTCACTAGACTAACCCTCGTCCTCGTGGTTCGATTTTTCTGCCCCTTCCGTAACACGACACAGACATTCGCATAAAAATATGGTTTTGTTTTCCAGAGATTGCAACTCGTAAATTTGTCATTATTTAACGCATTTTGTATTATCTTATAATTATTATCTATGTCGAATAAAAGATGGCATTAATTGCCAATAAAATACGATCGAGGATATTCGAGATGAGTAATCGAAGCTGCGTCGCTTAAAAGGAGAAAAAATCGAGACTTGGAAATCACTCAGATTAACCATGCATAATTGGTATCTACTTGGACTTTTTCTACTTTTCGGTGAGTTTCTCTATAAGTTTTATTTCATTATCAAATATTATAAATTTGACTTGACAAAGAATTTTTTTCTTGGAAATCACAATAATTTAACCCGTCGTTGGTCGCGTTACTTACATCGTAAACGTTGGTCACGCGATGAGAGATTTTCCCACATGTAACGTTTCAACTATTTGATTTAAAAAATAAGACATTACGAATTATTTCGGAACAGTATAATCATCACTTTCAAACATTTTTATTTCTTAAAAACTATAAGAACAACGATAATTGATTAAAAAAAATAATAAAATAAAAAAATTAATGTTTATTAAACATTTTCCAACTTTTTCATCATACAGAAAAATCAATTTGAAGTAGTTAGAAAAAGTTTCAAATGCTTATACCATTTGAAATTTTCGAGTAATCATCGTTTTAAAAGAAGTGTAAGAAAATTCTTAGGCTGCAAATTCGGAGACGTGGTGAGGTGAGCGGGGCGTTAAAGCGTACACGCAAATTTAAATAGATACTAGGACACCGCGTTTCCGAATTTGCGGCCTAATAGCACAACCGCTGACGGGTTGAAACATTATAAAGGGCAATAAAAAAATGAATTGACGAACAGGAATCGATGGGAGCTCATCGATTGGTAAATTTTCTCGGAAAGATAGCGCTTTCGATACTCCCGTGCCACGAGGAAAAAAATTCTCCGCCCCTATCAACGATGTTTTGCTAAGCTCAAGACAACTGGTTGAACTTGAACAAGCCGTGAACATCATGTACAAACATTTTTTGGGCACACCACCATCAAAGTTAACTCTTCGAAGTAATGATGACGGGAAATCGAGCTTATCAGATACTATATCGATAATCGGGGATACGCTATGCAATCATATAAAGAATATGTTTAAGAAATTCGGCATTTCTGCACCAAACAACGGCAGAAATTACACATTGAAATCGATCGAATCTAAGCCTCTGAAATTCGCGGTTTTCTATCAACTTATGAAAATGCCACTTGAGATGCAGCCAATCGTTCATGAGATTCAAGACCAAACGAAAAAATATATTAATAAGAATAAATACGCGAAATTAGGTTATGAGAAGTCGGATTTTTCTTTTCCATCTTCTCGTAGTTATGATTCGAAGAACGAGTGGCAAAATCTTGCGATTTCAAACGCCATGAGAACTTACTCTACTCACATTTATGACTGCCTCGAGGAAAGTAACGAGGGCTTATTTGATGTCAAAAAAGCTCTGGGAAAATTGATGAATCATTCGCCGGAAACAGTGGGCCATGTTTTCCGTCGTCGGCTGGATAAACCGTTACCGAAGTATCCAGCAATTCGAAAGCACGGATATACTGAAATGCAAGCTTTGACTTGCCACGCAATTGTGGATGATCCTCGAAAAAAATTCCGGAATTGTCTCATGCAAATTAAGTTCGTCGACAAGTGTGTAAACGCAAAACTCAACGGTTCATCGTCGAGAGATGCTCACAGTTTTGTTAAAAAATTCTCAGAAAATTTTGTCAAAACTGTCAAGTCTCTCGACCCGACTTGTAATAGCTTTCGTGGCAAAATGGGCTTTTTCGTGAAGTGCAGACAAAGTCAAAAAATGTTGAAAAGCAATGAAATCTCGCACGTCAGAGATTTTGTTTTAGGTGACTTGAAAACATCACCGATTATTAATCGAATGGCTAATGAACTCATTTCGACCGTACAAAAGAGTCGAATTGGCGCGGATGCCACTCAAGAAATTGCTACCTTGATATCGATTTACCAAAATGCAGAAAAAAACGTGACAAAATTTTTGAAAAAGTCTCGAAAAGACAATGAAAACAAAATTTCAAAAAATTTAGCAGACTATGAGCAAAATTTAGCAAGGTTGGGCCTCAAAACGTTCAAAAATGTTAATGAGGCTATCTCGAATGTGGAACACGTTTTCGTCGATTCGAACCTTAAAGTTTCTCGTCACGATTTATCCCCTAATGTCATAGTTTTCAAATGTTTCAACGATATCATCGAATCGATGTTCAACAGCTATTGGCACCATAGACAATATGACCGCAAAGATCGCAATAGTATCAACGAGACTACGAGTCCTGCAAAAAGGTCAGCATCGAGAGCTGTCGCCGATGTGCAGAATGAGATTGGTGAGGATTAACGAATTTTTTGAAATGTTTAGCGTATATTTCAAAAAGGTTTTACTATGTTGTTACCAAAATTAATTAAAATATTATATTATTAATAATGATTATTTTCACGCATACAATTACCAAGTAAATCTAATTCTGAAATTCACTGTAAAAAAATTACTGTGATGTACTGAAATGTGGGGGATACCGTGGGAAAAAAGTGATGTGTCTTTATCTTTTCCTAAGATTTAAAAACAAAAAATTACTTTTTTTTATCAACCACTTTAATTGAAAACGCATGGCAATGAGTTTTCTTTCCTTGTCTCAGCGTCACTCAAAAATTCTCACGACCAGCCTTTCAAAGAATGGATCACTTCGATCAAACATCTGAGTCAATCTCCATCGCCTCGTCGTTCATCAGCGCTCGTTGCTCTTGCGAAAACGTTTTTGCTGGCCACCATGTTTTACGAATGCATGGCAATTCTCGCAGCAGCGCTTCATCGTGAGGACAGTGTTCCGATGTATCAAAACTATGACGCGGAAAATTACGTTAACGATGAATGGGAAATGGACGGAAAAAATCCTTCTCAGACAAGCAACAACGTAGATCATTTGATTGGAAAAAGGGCTAAAGAAACAAGAGCCATATGGTCAAGCGATATTCGCAGCAAAATTATCGGAAACACGATACAGAGTAGCGCGTTTGTGATTCACGATCATTCAATGTTACACGATAACGAGCTAAATATAAATCGTAATATAAATTCGTAATATAAATTATACAACGTAATAATTATAAAAATGTTTTTTGGAGAAAAAAATTGAAAAGTTTGACTATCTTGCATACTGAAATTTAGTATTTTATTTAACAAATTTATAATCTCGCTCGATCGTCACGATTTAGAAATATGTAAAAGTATTTTCATTGGAATATAGAAATTTTAAATTAACTATACTATATGCATGCGACTCATAATTGTAGACGTGACGAACTGGAACAATAGAAGATTTCTGTACATTCTTAAGAAAGATAATAAAAGAGAAAAAAATACGAAGTAACAAACCACAAATCATGGTTGTCATTTGATTTATCGTTTTTATTTCTGGTTTCGTCGTTACACATATATCTCGCAACGAGTCTCCCTCATATCGAAGGATAACTTGCGATAGGGGGAATTTATTGAATTTTTGACGCTTATGACATTTTATCACGTTGTCGTGCAATAAAGGACATCGGCACGTTTCGGATGTGTTAAGTTCGCTTTAGTCTCTGAGAGATGAACTTCGTTGAATGGCTCTTCGGCATTTTAGGTAAACGTATTCGACAATACTTTCAAAAAACTGCGCATTTTGAAAAATCTCTCATAAGAATAAAGAAATGCTTTTTTTTTACATTTTTTTACAATAAAATTCCACTTAAAATTTTATGTTCAGCCGTTTCTTTTGTGATCGACTTCGCACTATCCAATCGGACTAATTTAAATCAACCGAAAATTGTTGGAGGTTCCCCGATAAAAATTCAAGAAGTGCCATATTTGGTAAGTTCGTTTCATACAACACTTCGCTCCATATATTGTCTGTTCATCATTAATATTTAGTGAAAAATAAGCTTCAGCAATGAAACGTACTCAATGATAAAATAATTCAAATTTTCATTCACCAACGAAAAAACGAGGTTCAAATTTATAAATACATTGTTTTTTTTTTTTTAATAAAAAATTAAGCTGGCTCTTTATTCGAAGTATATGTTCAAGTGTGGTGGCGTTATTTTATCACGAGTATGGGCGATGTCAGCACTCCATTGTATGTAAGTTAATTACGTATGTATAAAGCATATCACAACCAGAACCATTTTCGTGAAATTATTACGATTAAAAAACGCTGATTACCTTAAATTATTGGATTATAACATGAATTAAATTGACACGAATGAAAAATTTGACATTCTTACGATTTTCGATTGTATTATTGATAAAATCTTTCATTCTCACCAGAGAATTTGAGGATGAACCATTAAAAACTTACTATATTCGGGTGGGCTCGTCAGTGTCATTTCCCTTTGGACCTCGGCACGGAATACGAAACATTTATTACTACAGTTTGAAGAAGTCTACACATGATAAGATACCACTGCATGATATTGTACTCATTAGGCTTCGAAATCGTATTCGACTTACAGACAGAGTTAGACCCGCCAAATTACCGCGGGAGAATAGCATACCACCTGATGTACTTCGCATTTCCGGTTGGGGGTCAACAGAACGTTCGGGACTCGCAGTGAGTTACAAATAATCGTTATAACGAAACCAATATTTTCCCCTAGAAATGAATGAATAAGAAGCTTCATATAAAAAAAAAAAAATAAAAAAAAAAAAAATTCGTCAATCGATTTTTTTTCATTCATTAGAGTACACAGAGAGAATTAAACAGTAATTTTTACCGTGAAAATCACAGTAAAAATTACCAAGTTACATTTAAATGTGGGGACAAGTTGACTGTTTTTAACCTGTGAAATGTAAAATTTCAAATGCTACGCCATACTGACAGAAGGAGATTTTGACCGCGCAGCACGGTAAAATTTGCCGTGATGCTCATGTAATGTTTCGAAATAAACATCGAAATAATCGTCATAAGTAAGACACTTTTTCAAGGACATTCCTTGAATACATAAAATAATGAAATACACGGTAAAATTTCACTTGCATCACACAATTTTTAAATTTATGTTCTGCATATTTTACTAGATATCAAGATTTACTAGACACTCCAGTAAAATTTCCTATTTTACACAAGAAATTTTATTTAATTTTCATGAAAATTTGTGTTTTGTTCAGTAATAATTTTGAAAATTGCACATTGTCACCTCACTACTGTTATTGCATGGTAATTTTTTAAGCTTAATTCTCTCCGCGTAATTATTATCATCTTGATTTTCGTTATTGCTTCAACTTACTGAATAAATAGATTTTTTTCAATGTTCAGCTCAACTATGTATAACAATTTATTTATTATTTAGGAGAATAATTTAGGGTCGATTCACCTGCTAGCAGCTGATGTACCCAGAATATCATACGAAGATTGTATTACTACACCTTCTTATGTAAGGATAGTAAATGAAGAATGGCATTTATGTTACGGCGGTGAACAGGCGGACGCCTGTCAAGGCGATTCTGGGGGACCTTTGGGCGATTTTTTCACCGTTTATGGGATCGTATCTTTCGGGCACGGTTGTGCACATCTACCGGGTGTTTACGTTAAAGTATCGTATTACAGGCGATGGATAAAACATATAACAAAGATTTAATGCATTCACTCAGAAAAAAGATCCAACAAGGATACGATGAAGGCCAATTATCTCGATAAACATTTGATTCAACTATTCAATTTTTGAAAATTCAAGACAACAAAAATAAAACGATCTACACAACATAATCGACGTTCAAATAAAACATTTCCATACTAATCTCTCCTAAAACTCGAAATATCCGTCAGCCCACGTATTTTTTTCTGTACAAATTTTTTAACTCTTGAATAAACCAATCATTGAGTAACATCGAATTTATTTATATCACAATTCGTACAAGAAAAAGTTTGTTACATACACGTAAGCGCATATTCATTATCCACAGGTATAACTGTAAATGTAATGTGATATCCATAGTATTGAGAGAATCTATACAAAAAACTCGTAGAGAAAGTGAGACAGGTCTAATATAATCACAAAGTTTGGACCCTCTTCGCGTTAAGGTCCGATGCTCTCGCAGGAAGTCCATTACCACACGTGAGTCTCATGTACATAGCTTTGTTTCACACGAATGCAGACAGCGTCACACACGCGACTGCACGCGTTAACTTTATGAGAACCTGGTTTTACGTCTATCTGTTCCACATACTAAAACATATATACATATATTTCAGTGTGGCAGCAAAGAGTTCCCTATCGTTTACTCGGCTGACTCACTCGTTCGACTTCCCCCGCGAGTGGACACGCTAACCCAAGTACTATTGTATGCTTACCGCGAGCATATTCCTGGGGGTCTTTAAACTCTCACCTGCAATCCACGTGTGATTACGGCGCTCACGAGAAAAATAATCGAATTTTTTTTTGTTCGATCTTTTGTTTTATTATTTTGTCATTTACCTGATAATATCTGACTGTTTTACTACAATTTTGTTTCGTATCGTGAATTCTATAAATACAAAAAAATATTCTTATTTGCGCAGATAAGTCATGTCATGTGGTGTATTCTACACATTTTTTGCTACTTTGTATCTTTATATCGAGAAATCATAGTGCATAATGAAGGCTAAAAGTTTAAAATAAGTTGAAGCTCGATAGAAATAATGAAATCAAATTATTTGACATATAATCAAAAAAAATCATTTTTTTGCTATTTAACATATTAATTAAGATATTTTTTATAATTAAGGGTTATCCAGACCATAATCTTTGTGTTATACGAAAATACGTTTTTGATGTTTCCAGACTATAAGCTGAACCAGGCGTTTTTGATAGCTTGGAAGTGTTCAAGAAAATTACTTCACTTGCACGATGCTGAATTCGAGATGAAGGTCTTAAAGTTAATGCGACACAGATATTCATATAATCACGCCATTCTCTTATCTCAGGAATACAATGATTGTTTTAGCGACTGATTCATTTGGAGCGTGTGATGAGTAATTTAAATTTGGCTGAAGACTCATACGTCAACTTTAATTTAAACGAGCGTTATTTCCATTCAATGCTCCAATCACTCCGAATTTACAACTATTAAATATATTCTTTCCAAATTCCGATTCGGATTATTCAAAAGGTTCAATTCATTTGATATTGTTCTTCCGTAATTATCGACAAATCACTTTCTTTGTCGATACACAATTACTTACCGATCTCTAAATTGTGGATGAATTTTAGTCCGAAAGTTTTTCAGGATGTCACGCTTCAGTCGTTTGTACCATCCAGTCTTAAGCTTTCGACATCGATACTTTTCCGATGTAGCATCCAATTGCACATCACTCGCGAGATGGACATTTTCTATTAATTTCCAATCAACAGTCTTTAGACACGATTTATCGTCGATAACTGTCAGCGTTTTATCATTCCGGATTATCGTTTTTGAAGATCTCTTCCGCCGTGGATAAACAGGAATCCGAACTTCACCCTCAAGTGTTGTATCGGTCAATATTGAGATCATGGCAAATTTTCTTCCAAGTCTTTAACTCGGTAAATAAACAAATCACGCTTTCGCGAACATTTAGATTTTAGTATGAAAATGAAGAATGCAAAATAGTTTCGATAATTAAATAAATATCATTTAAACTATGTTTGTTGAAGTTTTACTTCATTGACTATGTAATTTATTACTATCATATCTGAAATAAGTACCGAAATTTTCAGTTAATATTTTTCAATTCATGAATAGTTCAAAGTATCAAAAATCACTTGCACAAAAATTGTTCCCGAGGTTACTTGAACGCCGTTTAAATTAGGACTAAAATCAAACGAGACACAACACTCTGTAAAAATAGTAATGGGGACTCGTTGTTCGGTTCGTCCAATCACGACGATTCGTGGTAAAGTAAAAGTAGGGGGTACATGAAGGGACTTTCCTTATTTCCTGCATACGCAAATTCTACGTCGTACGTAGGCTTCTCATATAATTAAGTAAACATTTTGTTGCTATATTCCTATTAATTTCATTAAATTTTTTCATTTCATATGTATGAGAGAGAGAAAAAAATTATATAAATTTAGTACTTTCGATGACCATATTTGGCGATCAAATGTATAATAATAATGTCGACATAAGTATGAATTAATTGTTGTTGAATCTCCAATAAAAAGTAATATTGATCGAATGAAATAAATTAATATGCTACACAAAACATAAATATAATATGTATGACACAATATAACATACGAATTCATGATGAAATTGATTGGCACGATCTATGCGAGTAACTATCACGTAACTAAAACTAATAATCGGAACAGTAACTAACAGTCACGCGAATAAATATTGGATCTCGAATAGACTATTCCAATACATGTCATTGATCGTAAGGGGAACTGCAGCAAAAAAAACACTAAAAAAGTACCGTTCAGTCTTTCCAACCGTTGACTTGACAATACGAACCCGTGGCACACGTATCTTTCCTGTAGTTTTAGAGTGAACAATGGACCCTGTCAGAGGAATCACGGACGGAATACGTAATTAGCATCTCTCTGTTTATTTGTCGGATATTTGTTGTTATTCTGCAGTTGCAGCAATACAACCGAATGCTAATAAGCTTGCTGATGTTAAATATTTACAAAAACATACCTTTAGAAAAAACAGTTCAATAAATTGTCTATTTTTGGAAAATGTAATATTTTCATTTCAATCAAACATAAATAAAAATGTATAAATATATTTATATCATATAAATATATATTCGTGATGAAACAACAATTTCATAAACATGCTTAATTTGTAGTGTCAAACACAAAGGATTATTTACTAAAATTTTAGTGAAAAATATCCAAAATTGTAGTCGTTGCTTATGATATGTTAGTTTTTACAAGATGGTGTTAATTAACAGTGGCGATCTTTAATCATAATAATATACAGACTGGGGCCGAGAAAACCGCGAATATACTTTTACAAATACGTCTTTCGGGGAAATCATACTGATAAACTTGATTAACGAAGAGCGAGAGGCGAGAGGTCTTTTGGCAAAGACGTGGGCTGGTGTTACCAGGAAATTAAATGAGCTTTAATTGAACTTTGGACTGTTGACTCAGCCACGTGAATTGCATGATATACGAGTGTTAAAAATAATTTCTCTTGCTTTTCATCTCATTATAATCTATACATGTGAGGAACATTTGCAGACTTGTAGAAATTATGCAGAGAAGAAAAATTCTTAGGATCACTACGTGCCGTTTTGCTCTTTTCTTTCAGCGTGTCGATAGCAGAATACGTAACTGTGCCACGTATATTTTACTGTTTTCCTGTTTGTATATACACTGATTGATATCTTGAAGAGTGTTCGAGCTAAAATACTCGAATGTGTTTTATCGTGAACTTCATGATTTTCTCTATTAGGAAGCATCGTTAGTTTTATTTGATGAATGTGAATTCGAAATAAGCGCGACGGCGCGCTTTTCTACTTTCTTTTGATAAGTCTATAAATGCTTTGTTCTCGCAATGTCTATGAGAACTGTAATGAATAATTCATTGTTCGTACATGATATAGTAATTATGTAATATACTTACTCTTTCGTTGATTGTAATCGTTGAAGTCGCGGATGTGGTGAGCTCCGTTTTTTGTCATTTCGCATGTTTTTCCAAAACCTCCAATTCATTGTTTGCCAAAAATTCACAAGTAACGTGATGTAATAAATGATAAACGATAAGTGATGAACGATAACGTTTATAATAAACGTTATCGGGCAGATTAATCCGAAGAGCAAGCTGCGCGTTGGAAATTCATCGAATCACTGGATCAGTGATGACCAAACGATACAACTTGGTTGCTCTCGTGGTGGAAAAATAATTTGTCTCGTAATTAACGATAATTGCAGGTTGCCACAATCCTCGTGTGTAGCGTGTAAGGACACCACGTGATATGGCAAGGTTTTCAGATATACTTAGGAAAAAAATTGAGCAACCGCTTTTCAAAACTGAGAAACATTCGACATTAGAGAATTATTTTTCTTCGTGATTTAACCGCATCAAAGGTATTACATATATTATGTCCTTTTCTACCGATCGTATCGTTTGTATATTTTGTTTTTTTACGATTTATTATAGCTCTCGGTATATGTATACATGTTGATATGCTAATTACACAAGGTAACTAACGTTGCGCTCATTACAAAATGATAGATCTGAATCGAGGAAAAAAATAAAAAACCATTTCATGAAGAACTTCATTCATTTTCATTTCATTTCATGAAGAATTTCATGAAGAAGAGATCCGAGTGGAAAATTAATATTACACTGCATATACGATTTTGGTAATGTAAAAATAATTCGATACTGTATATTCGTACTCTACGTAATCTGTAATTTTATTAGAACAGCACACTATTATAAAACTTCCTTCTGGAAACACAATTCATAAAACGACGTGTTATTTTTGCAGTAATAAAAAATATTATAGAATAACTTTGGGTTTCATATTTGACAAACTTATTATGTTAACTGGTAATTTTTTGTATTGAAGCAGTGAATCAACTGTAACTTATAATTTGACTGAATTTATGAATAAATCTTTTTCTTTAAGCTTTGGAAAATACACAGGAAATACAAATCTGCCCTGTACATTCATGCACTGAGAGAAAAAATTACTGAATTTGAAAACATGTATTTATTTATTAAATCGAAGTATTGTTTCGATTATTTATTTGTTGAACCAAGACAATCACTGTTGATTTGATAACATATTTTCACGGATCTATTACTTCATTATATTAAATTCTTATTTAATAGTAACAATTAGATGCATGATAGATTTGATTAAATTTGTATTCATTGGATTAATTAGATTTATTGCATCATAAACATGAGATTATTTGAATCTAAAAAACGACATCAATACGATATTGCTTTTTTCGAACAAATTATTTTCTTGAAATAAATTCATCATTATTTTACTTCTAAAAATTTTTTTATTACAATGTATTTGATTAAATTTGTATTCATTAGATTAATTACATTTATCACATCATAAACATTAGATTATTTGAATCTACAAAACGACTTCAATACGAAATTATTTTTTTTCAATACAATTATTAATTCAATGAATGCAAATTTAAATATGATATAATTTATTCTCTTCCAAAAGCAGAGCGGTTGGTCCGGTGGATCAGGACTCAGGCCCGCACGTCGCGGGTCCCGGGTTCTAATCCCGGCCAGAAAACCAATGAAAAAATTGGGTTTTTTTCAAGTGTTTCTACTGCGATCCCGGGTGATTCGAACTCCACTTTCATAAATCCATGCCCAGAAATATCTCTCTGTGATGCGTGGGCGGTTGGTGTATGGCTTTGGTGGCCTCCCGTGAACGGTTCTCATCGTGCGGATGCTGGCCCCCTCTAACCATGCACTGACTGGCTCATCGCATCACAGTTAAGAAGGTGCCTGCCTGAGCGCCCCTGGTGGCCGTGTTTGAGCGTGCTCGCATGCCACCCGGGGAATCAGGCAGAGACCGACTGTATCGGGCAAAAGGTCTTCTGGAGTTTCCCTTCGCCCTCCGACAAATGCGATACAGAAGGGGATAAGTCGGCTGCAGCCGCATGAGGAAGGGATTATTGGTATAAAGGGGGGGGGGGGGGGGACAGCTAAAAAAGGGAGTGGGCACTGGAATGATAATAAAAAAAAGAAAATTTTTCTCTTCCAAATATAATATAGTTAAAATCATGGTCCATAAAAAGAATAAGTGCTTTTTTTGCATCAATAAAATGTATTTTTTGAATCAAAAAAATGTGTTATTGATTCAAACTACATATTACATATAATTGATAACAAATTGTTAGATTAAAGCAACTACTTTTATTGAAACAGAAATTTATGAAATTGACTGAAATAAATTAACCAAGTAAATATATGAGGGAACCAATCTAATATGTTTTGGCAAATAATGAAATAAATGATTTTTTGGATTCAAAACTACATTTCATTGGTTCTAGTAATTTTTTCTCTCAGTGTGGTAACCCGTGCGTCAATTCAGTTGAGGCTGCGAAAAGACCCCGACCAGAATTTCCTAACTTAGTTAAGGCCCTTGTGTGGAAACCCATACTGGCCCCTGAAAGGACTATCACGCTTTTTAAACAAGGGCTTTTAAAGAAAAATAAGTCGAGGTCTTTATCACTAGCCCTGTCAGAGCCCTATCAAAAATTGAACATTTAAAAAAATATTAATTTAAGTTCCGATCACATTTGGTCATATTTTCCTATTTTCATTACTCCAGAAATTAAATTACGCAGAAAAATTTTCCTACCTACACCGGGATTCGATCCTATTTAACTATGTATCTGTAGACTCAACCGCATACACACGCTACCATTACACTATAGTCTCGTTGAAGAAATTTGGTTAAAAAAAGTAACATACTTAGCATTCCAGAATCTTCCAACAAATAATTCAGAATCTTTATATCGCAAACCAAAAAAGTTTAAAAAACATGTTAATAAAAACAATGACATGAGGTAAATTCAATATAAATTATAATAATAATTTTTTACTATTAAATAATTTTTTTAAATTATCAGTATAAAGAAAAAACATTCAAATTCTTAATGTACACGACGAAATATTTGCGTCTATGCAAACTTTTCAATTTTCGAAATCAATAAGGCTCCGATTTTTTTGCCTCCTCGGGACTCGACTTAGTTTTGATATAATATTTCTCGTCATTTGTATGGGGGCTATCTTGCTGAAGTCCGACTAGGTTCTCAATGGGCTGCGTTGAGAGTGCCACGTTTTTGAGCATCAAGGTTCCGAAACTTTCGTCTTATTGGGACCCGACATGGTTCTGTCATAATATGATAATTCCTTGAAATGGGAACTGCCCTAATGCAGCCCGACTAGGTCCTCAATGGGTTGCCTTAAAAGTGCCATGTTTTAAATAATCCTGGCGTTCCTAACATTGCCCTGTCGGGGTCTAACCTGATGGTAGTATTCTGGCAATGTCTGATAGGGCATCCATGTCCAAGCTCTTCAAGGCCACGATTTAAGTTAGGGCTGCCCTGACAATTTGACACACGGGACATTAATTTTAACAGTTGCTCTATAAATGCTTAAAATTGCATCATGAGATTGTCGAGCAAAGCACGCATAAAACTATGTATTGTACCATGCACTGGAATGGTTACGTATAATGTATAATTTTTAT